>SPNW01000067.1:0-50194 GCA_004918325.1 Wallemia hederae
GGATCTATTTGGGCTTTGGGGATTACTTTGGGTACGGGGGTGTAGCGCGCTACTGAGACTTCAACAGTCTCTTATTCTGGTCTTGACGGTGATTGGTATACGAGGGTTTTGACTTGGGTATTGGGGGGAGAGACTTGGGAATTCTACTTTGAGGTCTCTGAGATTAGGTCTGGTCTCATATTAGGGGAAAACTGGAGCTGGACAGGGTGGTAGCTGCCCCTGCATGGCTCCTCAGGGCTGCAGATTGTGTTGCTGCTTGACTGGCCACCGAGCAGTATTCCTGCAGTTCTGGCAGAAGCGGAGATAGGTTATCCTTTCTGTTGAGTTAGTCAGTTTCTGCTGGCTTTCTTTGCTGGATTGATTTCATTTTTCTTGATTGGGTTTTGAGTTGGATTAGGATTTGGATTTGGACTTGGATTTGACGTGGGTTTGGATTTGGGAGTGGATTTGGATCTCAGTTGCCTTGCTTTTTGTAGTGTCTGTATATATTCTGCTTATTCATTTGCTAATGCATTCTCTTCTTTCTTTGCCCTTGAACCTCCGCTGCTAACATTTCCAACATGATCGCTTTGATTAGAGAGAGTACGAGACGGTCGTGATGCATTGAGGCTGTAGAATGAATGTTTTATTACCTCCGAAATGGCTCTATGGTGATAAGGTGCTTCAAACAATGCTACTCTGCATCGACTTTTTACAGCCATGGAGGAAAGAGCTAATGTGAGCTGGTTGGTGCGCTACTTGCATACAAAAAGCTGGCTTCACGATGTCTATAAAAGCTGGCAATCATGTGAGGGGAATTCTACGTTTCTTCCGCGCCTTGAAGCTGCTGTACCGTTGAATGCATGCGTCATATTGATTGATAAGATCTTGAATCGCATAATCTGCAGCCAGGGGTTTAGCAATGCACTTAATAGGCTCGAATATGCTAGTTGTCAGTTGTAACAACTTATTCCGCACGCGCGCTGTAGCTTGTACCGCCTACTGTTGGGGTTGCGTCATTTGATAAGATAGGTCTGGGACAATCTGTTCAAGAACAAGAATCAAATAATACAGCTGAAATAAATACAAGAATCGTTGTTACACACGATTAAATAAACGCTAAAGCTAGCCATACCCCACTTCATGCTGTCTTCTCAGTCATTTCGACTCTCTTGAACTCCAGCGTGAGACCTTCGCCGCCCCAGAACTTCTTGTCGTTAGTGATGTCGACGTCTGGCTTGATGTGCTCGCGCGCCTTCTTTTCAGCTTCTTGGTTGACGCCGAGCCTGTCGTTGCGAGCTTGGAGGAGGGTCTGAGGGATTTGCGACTCATTTGTGAACGACTTCATGAGCTTGGGAGGACCGAGAGGGAGAGCGTCGCCCTTGTCGACTTGCCACTGCCAGCGGTGTCAGCAAGTTCTTAGATCACTGCAATTCTCTCACAAAGTGGAAGGTCTTGCCTGCAGTAGCAGTCAGCAGGTAGCTGATTAGTTGCAGTGACACTCACCGTACCAGTTCACGACGCCTTCAAGCGCCTTGGTCTCGGATGCCTTCCAGACGGCCTCTGGCACGCCTGTTGGACGAGGCATGATAAGCATGCCCGACTTGACTTCGCTGTGGGAGCATAAGCAGAGCGCACCAGCAGTAAACACCTTGCGCACCACTCGTGTGTGTGCCAGTATTGCTTCTCCTCATCTGGCAGCGTCTCCCAGATCTACAGCGAGCGTGAGATAGTACCACAGCATGACAGGGCCACCTTACGTGCTTTGGGATCATATACTCGACGCCGATCAGCTTTGCGTCTTTCGCTGCGCTGTCGTAGATGAGGCACTGGCGGAAGTTTTCGCCAACGTGAGTGCAGTAGTGGTTCGCCTCCACGAAGCGATCATTGTCGTCTGCGTAGACGTGGAAAGCGTTGAGGTATTCACAAATCTGTTGCGTGGGAGTGAAGTCCTGGGTGTGTCCTGCGCCAGTGAGATGGTGGGAGAGAAGCAAGGAGTCGTGCCCACCAGCGACAGTGTCGAGAGTGCTCGAGAGCATCGATTGCGGCTTGTTGATAGCTTCGGTCATGATTGTGCTTGAAAAAGCCGAGTGCAGTCAGTGTGGGTGAGCTGGTTTGACGACGTTACGTCACTGCTTATCATACCGCGAGGAAGACGCGTTTTGCCGACAAGGGAAAATGTGCTATATATCAACAATGCTTTAGGCGCTCTTCAAGGCCTTCTCGAGCTCTACAATCACAGCGTCACCGAACTCGATGGTCTTGGTCTTGCCGCCCAAGTCGCCAGTGCGGAGACCGCGGCCGCCAATCTTCTCGTCATCGAGCACCTTCCTCACGGCGAGCTCGACAGCGGCTGCCTCAGCGTGCAAGCCAAGCGAGTAGCGGAGGAGGAGTGCAGCGGAGAGGATGGTACCGACTGGGTTAGCGATGCCTTGGCCAGCGATGTCAGGCGCCTGTACAGTGTCAGATGATTGAGGCGCACTGCTCGCGACTCACGCTACCACCGATTGGTTCGTGGAGACCGAACGTCTTCTTGTCTTTGCTTGGGACTGCGCTGAGGGATGAGGATGGGAGGAGACCAAGGGCACCAGGGATGACAGAGGCTTCATCCGAGAGACTGCGCAGCGTGAGCATGGTCTGATCACAGCGACACACACTCACATGTCACCGAACAAGTTCTCCATCAGTGCGACACCGTTGAGTTTGCGTGGGTTGTTGACGAGGAGCATGGAGGCAGAGTCAACTGTGTGGGAGTTAGCCGAGAATGTCGTGTACGCAGGCGCACCCACCGTATTGGTGGTCGAGGCTGAGTTGTGGGTATTCCTTTGCGTACAGCTCTGTCACCGTCTTGCGCCAGAGGCGAGAGGTTGCGAGGACGTTGGCCTGAAGAGAGTGAGCGGCGTTCGTGCTATTGCATGCGGCGCACCTTGTCGATGCTGTGGACAGCCAGTGGTGGGTTGTACGAGAGTGCGAGCTCGGCAGCGACTCTTGCGATTCTCTCTACCTCTGACTTTGAGTACTCCATCGTGTCGAATGCGTATCCGTTCGCGTCCGCCTCCTGGCGCTTTCCAAAGTAGATACCACCAGTCTGCTCTTGTGAGCTCAAGTCGGCGATGCGGAGCCAAACCTACCAGCTCTCTGAGAATGATAACGTCAGTGCCCTTGGCAACCTCCTCCTTGAGCGGAGTGTACGCGAGCAAGCTGTCGGAAGCAAAGGATGCTGGACGGATGTTGGCGAAGAGGTTGAGAGCCTTGCGGAGAGCAAGGATACCCTGCTCTGGGCGGACAGGCGAGCTTGGGCCCCACTTAGGACCACCGACGGAGCCTGCGCGGTGTGAGTCGGCGTCTTCTCGCTTCGTGCAACCCACCCATCAGAACGGCGTCGGATGCTCTGCAGCTCTCGAGGGTATCGCTAGGCAGAGGCTCGCCGGTAGCGTCGATAGCGCATCCACCGAAAAGCTTATTCACCAGGTTGAATTTGATGCTTGGATTCACCTCAGAGATCTTATCGAAAACACGGGTCGCTTGGCTGACGACTTCTGGGCCTAGGAAGGCGTGAGAGGCGTCTTGCGCGTCTGTATTATAGCCTACCGATTCCATCTCCTGCAAGAACTGTGATTTTGTAATCTCCCATGATGATTGTTCGAATCAAGATCGGTCTGGATACCCGAGATGGCTATTGGAGGAGAGGAAGGTAGGCATGTTGTATATATGTATTTCATAGGCTCTATGATAGCATTCCGAAAGATATCGAACGCTGCCGTGAGCTACTTCCACCGCTGATCGGCTTGCGAGATAGTTGATGCGGTGAGGCGCTAGGCCGAAGACGATCATACAGTGAGTCAAAGACTGTCATTTCATGCGCCACACCTTACTCTCAGCGCTGTAATCTCGATGGAAGCAGCGGTAGCAATCATAACAGGAACACACTCAGATTCGGGAGATGACGAGAGATAGAGATATATGGAGGCGTAATGAAGCCTCAAAGAGCTCCCACGCCTCTCCGATCTTTCTGAGGACGTGTTCCTGGAATCCAGATTTGCGTCTATCTACGGCATCACTCCTTTTTTCCGAACGACCACGAGCGGCACACACAGACTACAGCTGCTAAGATATGGCAGGCAGCTACCCTTCAGACGAGGCCTCTATGGCTATTATCTACGTTACGCTAGGCGTATTCCTCGTCGTCGGATTGGTGATCAGCTACTTCGTTACGAGAAACAAGACGGCAGACTTCTTGACAGCAGCCAAGACTGCCAACTACGGTGTCATCATGTGCAACTTTGCTGCCCAGGGATTGGGCGCTGGTCTGCAGCTCACTTATCCCGAAGTGGCAACTTACGGATTGCAACCCCTCATCACGTACGCGTTGGCAGCCAGTCTGCCGCTGCTCACATTCCCGCCACTTGCCGCTCAGCTGCGCAAGAAGTGTCCTGAGGGCTTCATCCTCACTGAGTTCATCAGGGTCAGATTCGGTGTAGCGGCGTCTCTATTCCTGTCTGCGTTCACCATTATCACGCTTTACGTGTTCATGCTGTCGGAAATGACCTCGATTTACTCAGTCATCGAGTCGCTCACTGGTTGGACGCCAGAGGAACACAACGTATGGCTCATCATGCCAATCTTCACTGAGATGATGGTCACGATGCTGTACACCGCATGGGGTGGCTTCAAGACGTCTCTTGTGACAGATACCATCCAAGCAACCCTCTTTATTATCTTGGTTGTCGTCTGCACCATCGCTATTGCAGTCAACGTTGAAATTGACACGGACTTGATACAACAGAGGTCGGATCTGCTCAAGGACAGCCAGCTTGGATGGCAGTTGCTTTACAGTGGGTGTGCTTATGCACCTCTGTTGCGCTAACCCAGAGAACAGTTCTGCCCGTCGCGATTGTCTTCAATAGTGAGTAGACTATCGTGTATTAGCGCACCGCTCACAACACCCAGACTACTTCCTGTCGAGCTACTGGCAGCGCTGCTACGCCGCTAGATCACAGAAGGACTTGACTATCGGATGCATCCTCGCCGCCATACTCATCTTCTGTATGACCTTCCTCGTTGGCTTCTGTGGGTGAAAAGCTAACAGATCAACATCTCTAATGCGTTTCTCAGCTGGTCTGATTGCCTCATGGTCCAATGTGTATCCTGGTCCGGACAACGTGAACGAGGAGAGCAGCTCGACAGTGCTCTTTCTTTTGATCAACAAGTACTGCCCTGCGTGGATCTCGGGGCTCATGTTGGTGCTGTCAGTTGCTCTCTCATGCGCAGCATACGACACTCTTCAGACGGCACTTGTCGCGACAGTCTCGAACGACATCTTCCGCAACAAGATCAACGTGTGGTGGACCAGACTGATTTTGGTCGTGTGAGTCGTGTGTCTGCCACTAACAACCCTCTAACTCTTCCCAGTAACGCAGCTGTCATCGGTCCAGTCGCCACCAACAAAGTCAACGATGTCCTTATTCTCTACCTTATCGCGGATCTGGTCTCTGCTGCTATTATGCCAGCCATGCTGCTCGGCTTCACTGACAGGCTGTACTTCTTGAACGGATGGGACGTCATTGTAGGTGGTCTGGGAGGTGAGTAGCCGGTCCACCTCATCCACAACGCTCACTTATCTCACAGGCATTCTCACTGTCTTCTTGTTTGGACTGGTTTACTACGACGGAGATGCATCCTCTGCAGGCGCACTGCTCATCATCAACGAGGGTCTCTACCCGTCATACAACAGCTTCGAGTGCCTTGGAACATTCATCGCTGCCCCAGTCGGATCCATCCTCTGGACAATTGCCGGCTTCGGAGCGAGATTGCTGTTCACGTACATACGCTCTAAAGTGACTGGTGCTGAGTTCAACATCTTCAGCAAGCCAAAGCCTCTCGATCCATACGCAGTAGCTGGACACGAACAAATGCTCAGACCAAGCTTGGGCGACAGAGAGGCGGAGAGCGCAAACAGCACACTCAGACACAGAGGAGCTGGAAGAAGAGAGAATCACTCAGACGGAAGTGATGAGGAGGACAAGAAGTAGAAGCGGAGTTGACGGGATGTCTTCTCTCTTCGTGTCGCAACAACTTTCTTATTTATTCAGGATTATTAGCTACATATAGAACGGATATATAGATAAATCTAATGCTTTTGTACCCTTTTTATGATACACTCTAGACACTGTACTTCAAATCGTGACGTGTTGATTTGCGTGACTACGGCCTGCACTAAGAGAGATATACTACACGCTCAATATCTTGCCACACACCAAAACACCTTCTAGCATACGAAATTCTTCTACCCTCCCACGCCTCAGCCAAATCACGACGCGTTCCGCCTTCGCGTCTCTACACCAAACCACGAACAGTAATAAAATATGTTGGAAGCTAGAATGTCAGAAGCGGGCACCTTGAAAAAGGTTCTCGACGCCGTTAGGGATTTAATTTCAGATGCCAACTGGGAGTGCAGCGAGGATGGAATTGTGAGTGTTGGCTGAATAGCACGCGTTCCAGCTCACCAGAGGCAGTCACTGCAAGCCATGGACAACTCACACGTTGCACTCGTTTCCGTTCATCTCTCCCAAGACGCTTTTGAGCCATACAGGTGAGCCAACCCTCTCAGCCACTCAGAGCAGACATTTGACGCGTCACAAAGATGCGACCGCAACATGCCACTCGGTATTAATCTCGGCAGCTTGACAAAGGTTATCAAGTGCGCCAAAGACAACGACTTGGTAACGCTCAAGGCCGACGACTCTGGCGAGAGTTTGGGCATGACATTTGAGAGCGAGAACACTGACAGAATCGGCGAGTACTCCATTAAGCTGCTCGATATCGACCAGGAGCATCTTGGTATTCCTTCGACCGTCTACGACAGTGTCATTTCTATGCCTTCTTCTGAATTCCAGCGCATATGTCGCGATTTGTCGCAATTGGGCGAGTCGATCCGCGTTGAAGCGTCCAAGGAGGGTGTAAGATTCTCAGTCGAGGGTGACGTCGGTAAGGCTTCCGTGCTTCTCAAGCAGTCGTCCGGTAAGGGCATTGAGAGAGAGGAGGAGAGCGAAGAAGAGGAGGAAGAAGAGGAAGAGGAGGAGGACGACAACGAGGAAGACGTCAAGCCAAAGATCGAAGACGATGATGAGGATGAGGATGTCAAGCCTAAGGACAAGAAGAGAAAGTCTGCCAAGGGCGGCAGCAAGAAGAAGAAGCCAGCCAAGAAGGCGAAGAAGGATGTCGTGGAGGATGGCGTCAGCATCTCGCTGCAGCAGCAAGTCAGTCTGACCTTCTCCCTCAAGTACCTCAACAACTTTACGAGAGTGAGTCACGCGAGACATACAAATCACGCGAATCACGCTCTAACACTTACTGCAGTCCACACCGCTTTCGAACAGAGTCACGCTGTCTCTCTCCAAAGACATTCCTCTCTTGCTCGAGTACGAGTTCGCTGCTGGCCACATCAAGTACTTCCTTGCACCAAAGATCGGTGATGAAGACGCCGAGTAAATGCATTTCATATTATTTGTCAAATACCACTCAAATATTAATTATTTCTGTACTTTGTTCCGCGATCCACTCATTTGCGATTTGCTTCCAACTTTCATCATCAGATAACAGCGCAGCGTCGCAGATGTACAGACAAGACTCAGCGCAGCAGCGTCCATCGGCGCCGACGTTCAGGCCTGCGTCAGAGCCAGAGCTTGTACCCGGGAGCGAGAAGCTGACGGTCTTTGTGGGCAGCATCAGTGCTGGCGTGTCCGACGAGTGGCTGGAGAGGCTATTGAATGTAGGCGGAGCTTTATTGTGCTAGTACCACATCTCATACCGTACAGGCTGCTGGAAATCTCGTTACGCTCAAAAGAGTCAGAGGACCAACAGGCAAACCACAGGCGTTTGGCTTTGCTACATTCGCTGAGCCAGACTCAGTTCTGCGAGCAATCAAAACGCTCAACGGCATCTCAGTGCCGCCTGGAGAACGCGGTCAGCCACGCAAGAACCTTCTCGTCAAGGCAGATGAGAAGACGAGAGCGTTTCTTGACGATTACGAGAAGACGCTGCTCAAGACAGAGGACGAGGAGGTCGAGGAGCGTAGAGCTGAGGAGGTGATAGGGAAGATACTGGATCATATGGCTGATCCCGCCCTGCACGCTAAAGGACCAGACATGAAGGGCACAGTACCAATTGCTGATGACACGCCTGCACACTTGCGTGATCTGCCGCCAGAAGAAATCCCAGAAGCCCACAGACAGGAAACACTCAATATGATTGAGATGTTCAGATCAGGCGCCATGGTCAACCCTGCTGTCAAATCCAAGCAGGTGCAAAGACACGAGAGAGAGCAGCGCGACAAGGATCGTCTGGAGAGGGAGCAGGCGGAGAGAGAAAGGGAGCGTGACCAGAAGACGAACGCTAGGAAGTGGGGCAGTCGGAACAGCTTTGGAGCAAATGATCCACAATCATACAATAAGCCAGTTGGATTTGTGAGGTCCGGGTCGAATCACGGTGCTCAAACAGACAGATCTGAAGACATAGCAGTGACCTTGGAGCAGGCAATGTCAATGGTAGAGCAGGACGAGAAGGCAGAGAAGGATCGTGTAGCGAGGAGGTCGAGGGATCGAGAGCTGGCGTTTAGAGACCGCGAACGCAAATTCGAAGGAAAGGAGAGAGCTAGGCTGAACGAGTATGATCGAGATCTGGCAAGAGAGAGAGCCAACGATAGCTCCGACACTAGCGCGAGGGAAAGTGCCTTACACAAGTTGCTAGCAGTCGACGACGACAAGTTGGCTGAGAAGAACGAGCTGTTCTACGTGAATAGGTGGGTGATGCTGTTGCGGTAGGATACGCGCTAACCACACGCAACGCAGACGCAAGTGGAGAAACGCTCGCTCACAAGCTAGACGGAAGGAGGAAGCGGCGGATGAAGCTGACAGAGTGGCAGAGGCGAACGAGTCGGAGCAAGTCAAGAAGGACACGGAGGCGTTCCTGGAGCAACAGGCAAGGGATATGGAGAACTTCGCCAAGGAGCAGAAGAAGAGGGGTGTGCTTATGGATGACGGTATGCCGATCAGACTCTCGGCTGCTACTGCTCAGCCTAGCGAGCCAGTCGAGCCAACCAAGCAAGTGCCTCGCAAGACCGCCTTCAATGACGAGGAGGTGGATGATAACGGTGAGGTCATACAGAAGCGCAAGCTTGTCAAGCTCGACTACACGGGTATTGTGCCCGATCAAGACGACCTCACGCCGGAGCAGAGAGAGGCAGCAAAACGAGTACGTCTGAGAGAGATAGCGAATGGCGTACCAGAGGACTACGCGTGGTTGTCAAGATTTGACGTGAACTGGAATGCCATCACAGATGCAGTCATCTCAAGCAGGCTTATACCTATTGCCCAGGCACTCATGCAGGAGTACTTTGGAGAAGCTGACGAAGAGATGCTGGAGGTCGTCAGCGACCAGCTCAAATCGCACAAGGGCATTGACGAATTCATCGAGACACTCGAGCCAGTCATGCTTGAAGATTCCAAGACGGCGGGTGTCAAAATATGGCGTAGGCTGGTGTTTGAAGTGCTGACGCACGAAGAGAAGCTTAACACGGACGGCTTTGCGCTTTAATATTTGCTGCAATGCTTTTGTAACTGAGAGATACATATTTATGCACGCATGATCGAGCTGGGTGCCTTGTCTTCTCTTTACCCGAACCACCAACGATGAGCGGGAGCCGAGTGCCGATAGCAAATCACATTAGCCAGGAGCTGCTCAATAAAAATCCGACGATCCTGGACCACGTCAACGACTCATTCGATCTCGATTACGATGCTATCACACTCCCGTTCACCAAACCGAGCTGGAAAGCCCGGTGGCAGCGATACTGCGTAGCCAATGAGGACGACGTAAAGAAGGGCAGAGCGAGATCGAGCTACATCGCTGGCAAGTCCGGTGGGTACAGAGCATCCCCTGAACCGCCTTCTTATCTCTGCGATAGAGAACGTCGTCCAGGATCGCCAGACAGCCAAGGAGGCTGAGGTGTGGAGACTGACGAGGGTGTACGACAAAGGCGAAGTTAACGTCTCCAAGCTCGGTAAGTGCTGTGTGTCGCATCCGCTTCGTATCGACTGACGCGCACAGACGAATGCGAGTCGGTCGTCGCCTTTGCTTCCGACTGGCTCGAGCTGGATTCGCCAGACGAGGGTATCAGATTCGATTCTGAAATGGCACTGAAGCAGGAAGTCGCTTACGCTTCTTATCTCAGTCTGCACACGCTCATTCTGCCAGCGCCGAGGAATCGCAAGTTCATTGCAGACTACGCGCGCTCTGTGATGGCCGCTTTAGACAACACAACTTATTTGCAGCTCTCTGTGGTCATACCAGTCTCTGACCCAGCTGAGCTCGAACAATCTGAGACGGCGTCACCAGCGCTTTCAGAGTTTAAGGGCGATCCATCGTCGACATGGGAAGCATGGGATGCTATACGCACACTGTGCGATTATTCGCCGCGTCTGGGATTGGCGCTCGATCTCAGTCAGCCTTTGCCGCCGCCAAGCGCACTCAAAAGATGGTCAAGCGAGCCGACGAGACAGATCATCATACCCGCAAATGCCTTTGTTGGGAATGCTAAAGGATACCCCGTGCTGTCAAAGCCTTGTCAGGAGTTCATCAAGGAGCAAATGAAGGTGGGCTAGAAGTCGTGGATGATTGCAGCTCGTTCTAATCTTCATCCCAGACACTACCTACTATCATTCTTACTGAGACGTTCGACGGCATTCACAAGTCTGGCGGTAGCAAGGCTTATGTGCAGTACCTGCGGTACATGGAGAAGCAGTCGAGTGATAGCGCTACATCTGTCGAGAACTTTGCGAGTGGGTACATGGATTGGCTGCAAGCACCTCTGCAGCCACTCTTAGACAACCTCGACAGCACGACGTACGAAATCTTCGAGAAGGATCCTGTCAAGTATCAGAAGTACGAGCAAGCTGCATACCTTGCATTGCTTGACAGAGAGCCCAACTCGCTCACGAGAATTGCCGTTGTCGGTGCTGGCAGAGGACCACTAGTACAGGGCGCGATCAACGCTGTGGACGCAGCAGGTGAGGGCAGGAGAATCCACATTATGGCGATTGAGAAGAATCCAAACGCATGTGTGACGCTGCAGGGTAGGATGGACGAGTGGAACGAGAGCAAGACAGCTACTGTGGAGCTGGTATTCGGTGACATGCGCATAATAGAATTAGAAGAGGAGCAGAAAAACGATATACTTATATCTGAGCTTTTAGGTAGCTTCGGAGATAATGAGCTGTCGCCTGAGTGTCTTGACGGCGCAATGAGACTGCTCAAGCCATACGGCGTGTCCATACCATCATACTACACGTCCTATGTGGCACCACTGTCGTCGAGCAAGCTCTACAATGAGGTGATGCATATGGGCGACGCCAAAAGTGCAGAGATGCCCTACGTGGTTATGTTCCAAGCTGTCAACATACTCAGCAGCCAAGACAAGGAGAAGAATCGCAAAGCTGTTCAGCAATGCTGGTCTTACAAACACCCCTCCAAGTACGAATTCGTTATGGACCGCAATGGCAATCCTATGTCGAACTACCACAACACAAGAGCTGCTCATCTGACATTCAGTATTCCACATGCGGGCGTGCTGCATGGTCTGGCAGGGTACTTTGAGGCCCATCTGTACGGCAATGTGTGGCTCTCCACCCACCCAGAACGCTATGATCAGGAGATGTTGAGTTGGTTCCCTATTTACTTCCCAATCAATATGGGCGTCTATCTGCCAACACGCAGCGAGGTGGACGTACATCTCTGGCGTCTCACTGATAATAAGAAGGTGTGGTTTGAGTGGTCCGTTGAGGTCTTTGTTATCATCGACGGCAATAGAGTCAAGATCAATCAGAGCAAACTACACAATCATGATGCTAAACATAATAGAATTGAGCTGTAATCGCACTTGCCATACATATACTGTTTTCACATTGCACATATCGCACAACGGGAGCAAAATTTCCTAGACAAGTGGTAGCCACGTGCGTTGTATGTAATTTGATTTGTATGTAATATTCTTCATCAACTTTTTACCTCCGCTGCTCTTCTCTCCTCTCCTCTCTTCACCTCACACCGCCTCTTGATATCGGACTATCATCTCGTATGCATCCACCACGCAATGAAGTACGGTAAGCAATTTGAGCAATTAAACGAGGAATTCCCTGAGGGTGGGTTAGTAAATTACGAGCGAGTGGCCAGGCACTAAAGCCCCACAGAATGGCAGGAGAAGAGCATCGAGTACAAGCATCTCAAGAAGTTACTGACGGATGTTGTTGAGGAGCTCAATACCATCGGACTCAACAAATCGAAGCTTCTAGATTTGCTTCTTAGAAAAACGGAAGATACCCACATCGAATACGTCCTCGACGGTCCACTGAACCAGCCACAGCCTCGGTTGATCGTGCAGTTCAACGACGATGAGAGCAAGGAGGAGTGGTTGAGTCTGTACAATCTCCAAAAAGGATCGTCTGGATTAGATGAGATCACCGCGAGTACATCCAATATAGATCTCGACAAGCAGAAGGAAGATCATATCGAGGAGATATTCACACAGGGCGCAGATCCAGCCAATAAGGAGATACACATAAATCTTACTGCCGACGCCAAGTTTCTGGGCGCTCTCACTGCCGCGTTCGATAAGCTCGAGGAGCTGCAGATGGTTGAGAAGAACAAATTCGCAGCTCAAGTAGAGACGTTGTGCAATGCCATCACAGGCGTCACAGGTCCTGGAGCCTCTCACCATTCTGCGTTGGGTCTTCACAAGAAAAAGTCGAACGATTTATACGCGTGGAGAGAAATATTCACTCTCTGGGTGGAATCTGCCATTTACGAAGGTATCACCGAGGCTAGTCGAGGCGAGAGAGATGTAGCGAGCGCGGAGAAACGACTGAACGCATTCGCGGCAGAAGTCGTTAAGAGGGGTTTGGGTGATAGTCGGACAATGAAATCTAAACGGTCTCGACAAGCTTTAGATCAGTTTTTGGAACTCAATATGGCTTTGCTTGAGATCAAGAAGTTCTACACGGCTAATCTAGAAGCTGCGAGGAAGATACTTAAGAAACATATGAAGATGACAGCGCTACCCACTGACGCGTTCTACTCTTTCGCAGGCGTAGAAGGCAGTGCACTGCAGTCTGCTACTAGCTCAAGCAATTCAAACTTTGGCTGGACTTTTTACACTATCAGTCTGCCGAGAGTACTGCTCGCGAGACTGACAGAGACTTTGATACCCATTATTCCATCTATAGACGACTACAACTGTCTCATTTGCCAGGAAATCGCGTTTAAGGTGGGTGTTTAGGTCTCGAGTATTTCGACATTACTGACAACGCCCAAGCCTATCAGATTGAAGTGAGTAAGCGCATGTATAATCATGCTTCTCTAACTATATACTTCAGCTGCTCTCATATTTTCTGCGTCCGGTGTCTCGTCAAGATGCAGAAGCGTGGACAGGCAGATTGTCCGCTGTGTAGAGCACCTGTTGTTTTGGCAGCGAACAAAGGTGAGTGTTAAAACAAGCTCGATTGGAATAACACTCAAATACCTCTCAGACAACCTCGATCAGGCGCTTGTAGGCTACATGGAGCTCTGGTTCCCCAAGGAAGTGCGTGCTAAAGCCAAGGCAAATGACAAGGAGGCGCAGCGGGAGCACATGGCAGAGAGCGGCATAGAAGACGTCAGTTGTACGATTATGTGATTTATTTGATAGAACTGTTGTATTCCGTTGAATCATCTCTTGATTAGTGACGTCGATATGGTGGGTGAGGGAGATAACAGCCAGAGATGCCTAATCACGCCGCGCAGATTGTCAGAATACGTTCAGCTGAGGGAACGTTCAGATTCGAATTGAACGGGGATGAGTCCATTGATTTGCTTAGAGATAGAGTGGGTTATGACGCTGGTGGCGAGATGCGCGCGGCTGACGGGCTGTAGATACTCGAGAAGGCGCCAGCGCTCGACGGAGATACACTCGCGCTCTCGAACGAGCCCAGAGGTGGCGAGACGCTGCTGTCGACGCTGTCCGGCAGGAAGCTGTCCGATTTAGGAATGAAGTGGGTTGCAACCCAGTCCAGTTGGCGTCTCTTATTCTTGCAGACACGGTGATCTCCTATTCGCGTCCTCAGCGAAGAAGGAAGAGGCGGTTGAGCAGTCGTCATCACAGTCGCAACCACCTCAGCCTTCGTCCGCGTCAGCCGCGACAGCGAGGCCGTGGCAGCTTGTGCAGGATCACCCGATTGACAAGCATTGGAGCCAGCAGTCTGGGAGGATCCCTAGACAAGGCACAGGTTCTTCCAGAGAAGGCAACCTCAACACACTGCCGATAGAGGTGTGTACGCGAACAGCAGCCACCCACAGCTCACACCGCCTTCGCAGCCTTACGACAAAGAATACCAAGCTCAGCAGAATATCAAGCATCTTTCATTCCACGCATACCTCCGCAAACTCAAGGACAGCAACCCACCTACTTCCTCAGTAGCGCAGCTGCCGCCGCTAGAGGAGCTCGACTACAAGTACAAGCAGTGGGTGCCTACAGCCATCACGCTGCAAGTGCAGGAGTACAGAATGGTAGATCACGTCGAATTCGCGTCACCAGGATTGGTAGAGGGGCTGCTCAACTTCTGGCGTGCGTCTGGTCTGCAGAGATTCGGTATCTTGCTTGGGCGTTATGCACCTTACGACGCTGTCCCTATGGGTATCAAGGCTGTCGTTGAAGCGGTGCATGAAATTCCACAGGAGGGCGAGGTAGACGGTCTGACGCTTGGCTTGCCATGGGAAGATCAGGCGAGGGTGGTGGACTTGGCGCAGAGCGCTGGCCTTGAGGTGCTTGGTATGATCTACTCAGATCTCTCTCAACCGCCAGACGCGCAGTCACCTCTGTGCAAGCGTCACAAAGACAGCTTCTTCTTGTCGTCGCTCGAGCTGTGTTTCTCGGGTCACCTACAGAATGAGTACAAGCTCTCATCCACACAGTCCAAGACTGGCAAATTCAACTCGAGATTCGTGACGTGTGTTCTCAGCGGCACGCAAGATGGCGGTATAGATATATCCGCGTTCCAGATCTCAGACCAGGGCATGGCGCTCGTAGATGCAGACATAGTAGAGCCCTCAGTCGAGCCTTCGACGCTGCGCATGAAGGAGTCGAAACCAGGCAAGTACATCCCTGACGTCTTCTATCGCTACAAAAATGAGTACGGCATCGACGTTAAAAAGAACGCCAAACCTTGCTTCCCTGTGGAATACCTCCTCGTCAATCTCACACACGGTTTCCCCAACCAGTCAAACCCTGTATTCAAGAACAGCGTGTTCCCAATCGAGAATAGACAAGGCTTCCAGGATCAGTCTGTTAACAAACTCATCAGTGCGCTGCTGCCAATTGTTGGAGAGAGTCGCGGATTGGGATTCCACAATGCTGATGATATCGGTTTGGAGAATGTTGGCACAGACAAGAAGCAGGAGCTTTGTGATGTACTCAACGATTGGCATCTCGTAGCATTCTTGGAGCCGTCTGGGATGTTCAGCGGTGATGAGGCGAAATTGGCGCTTAGAGTTGGTATAGATAGAGACGAGAGAGACTTAGAGAAGCTGGTGAAGAGCGGCAGCTGGCTTAATCTTATGGCTATTGCGCGTGAGCAAGCAAGCGCTCAAGGTGGGTGTCGACTCATTACAACCACTCACTTCTAACGACGCCTAATAGCCGCAAGCGCTCACACTCAGAATGAAGCAGAGGACATCCCACACGATGTCCTCGCAGCTTCTGAGCAGACAGCTAGACAGGAGAGAGAACAGAGAGAGCAGGAGCAGAGAGACGTTGACGTTTCGCCTGAAGACAGGGAAGCGATTGAAAATGTGGGTGTTGTAGCTTTTGAGTGTGTAACTCAACTGACACCGCCCAGCTTTGCGCATTTGGTGGCTTTGATTTTGAACAGGCCAAGCAGTGCTACCTTGCCTGCGACAAGAACACGGAGATGGCCGCTAACCTGCTGTTCGAGAGTATGTGAGGTGGCTTTATAGCTTGATTTATGATATTGCATGCTTTTGTTCGTTCGTATGCACGTGTTTGTGACATTTTGGCATTGCACATCTAGCATTGCACACCTAGCATTGCACACCTAGCATTGCACACCCAGCACACCTTACACAACTAAAGCACCCCCACACACCCCCAAATACTTATAAAAATCCGAGGAAATGGAATACTGCTAATACAAATGTTATCTAATCTCTTTTATCTATTATCGTTGGCATTTAAACGCGGCATTGCAGTCTATGATCGCAATTGCACCCAATCTATGCGAGCGGAGCTTGCTTGTAGTGACGGCGGAACATGTCGTCAATGTTGTCGAGGTAGTAAGCACCACCCCAGATGTTGTCAATTTGACCCTTTGGTGTGTAAGACTTTGCGTTGTGGTTCTCTTCACGCGTCTTGAGGGAGGAGACGTATTCGGTGACAGGGACGACCTTCATTGAGTCGAGACGCTTGTGCAAGTCGAGAGCATCAGCGATCTGGCTGGTTGATCCGACGAACTTGACAGCGAAGAAGGAGGCAGCGCATCCAGATCCGTATGAGTACATGGCCGCTCTCTTGCCTTGCAAGTCATCCGATGAGACGTTGGAGAGGAGAGATGCGAGACCGCCGTAGAGCGAACCGGTGTACATGTTTCCGAGACGCTTGCAGGTGGTGGACGATGGCTCGACCTGCTTGTTGTAGGCGTCCTTGGCGGCGGTCATGAAGGTCTTCTCGATGGCCTTGTCGAAGTATGTCTTGGCCTTAGGCACAGAGGCGATAGCTTGGTCGATGCCCTCGAACTTTGGCAGTGCTGGGTTCGACACGAAGTCGTTGTAGGTGAGTCTGGCGTGGCCCTTCTGCACGAGCTTGCCGTATGGGGAGTGGAAGACGATGTAGTCGAAGTTGTCGCCCTTGACGTCCTCCTTCTTGGTTTGAGTGCGCTTTGCGTACTTTTCGCGGTAAGCGTCGTACGAGTTGTCGAGCGAGCCGAAGTAGCAGTCAATGGTGAGTGGGCCGTCTACTTGTGGGTATTCAGAGTTGAGGTCTGGCTTGTAGAAGTCCCAGGCGTTGGTCATGTAAGTGCCGTGCGTTGGCTCGAGGACGATTGGAGCGTTTGGACCGACGAGCATGGCGACGCAGCCAGCACCACCGACTGGGCGTGCTGAGCCCTCGGCGTAGATGGCGATGTCACCAGCGACGACGATTGCGTCTCTGCCGTCCCAGCTGGAGGATTCGACCCAGTTGACGGCGTTGAAGAGGGCTGAGGTACCACCGTAGCAGGCGTTCTTGGTGTCGATACCTGGGGGCTTTGAGTGAGTATATGGGAGGTATACAGCGCACACTCAAACTCACCCTCAATGTCGGTGTTGCCAGAGTCCTTGAAGAGGTCCATGAGGACGGTCTTGGTGGACTTGGACTTGTCAATGACGGTCTCAGTGCCGACCTCGAGTCTTCCAATCGACTTTGGGTCTACGTTGTATTTCTTGAGAAGACCAGAGACGGCGGAGAGAGCGAATGAGTTGATGTCCTCTCTGTCGTCGCAGCAGGCCATGTATTGCTGACCGAATCCGATGGTGTACTTTCCAGCAGACACACCGTCAAATTGTTCCAAATCAGTCTCTGAGATGCACTGTGCGTGTGCGATGAGACGGTGAAAGTGGGTGCACGCAGCCAACTCACTCTCTTTGGGAAGTAGATCTCAATTCCTTTGATTCCAACGTTTTCTGGGCGACTCATTTTGGTTCTTGTTCAAGAGAAGATGGAATTGCGTTGAGGGACCAATGCGAGATCAGTTCATAAATATCAATGTCAAATTTTTACCATATAGTGGCATAGTGAGGGGGCGTGTGGGTGCATATGAGCTGCAGCAATCTTTAAGGTTGTCTCTGCTGCGTAGATTTGCCGATCTGCGGATGGTGGTGTGCTGGGAGCGTGAAGGGCGGGCGGGGCTGATGAGGTGTGTAAATTGATGAGTGGATTGCAGTACGAGTTGGAGTATTTTTGCTCTTGCCGGCCTGCTCTTGTATGCGTGCTGTGTTGTGCGTGCCGTGTCTGCGAAGGCGCTCAATCTACACCCATGCCCAAATTTGGCAGCAACATGCATTTGGAAATTTGTGTACAGCTTGCTGCGGCTCTTGAGCATAAAATGGTGTCTTCCTTGCTCTTTTGCAGCGTGCCGCAGGATGCACAGTTTCTGTCATGACCTTGGGCAGCCCAGAAAGAGCGCGGCCGAGCTGGTAAAGCGTGCATGCAGGAGCTGAGCATCTGGCTGCTCTAAAACCCACTTTGTTGCCCCCAAAACCCTCCATCCCACGCTTGCATCTCCAAAAACGTGAATATTTTCATCAAGGCGAGGTGAAAATTTTCAGAGAGCTGAAAAACGTCGGAAAAAATGCGCAAAAAAGCGTAGTGCTAGAAAAACGCAAAAAGAATTCGAGCCCAGCTGCCGTAGTCGGATACTCTACCATTGAGCCAGCCGTCCGTGGTGAACGACGCAGGGCTCGAACCTGCAACCTTCCGATGACGAACTGCTGTGCTAGTGAACTCTGAGATGGTGGTTCGGAATTGTTCGTGTATGTTGCTGGACTTGTCACAAATTATGCAGCCCGGAGCGATCAAGTTTCTAACCAATTTTTGCGAAAATGATATCAATCACACAGCTAAGCAGCAGGAAATCTACAAACCCCTTTTCAGGCCTCAGTGATGCCTCTTCGAAATGAGCCTCATTCGCCGCTGGATTGGGGCTTTTGGGGGCGGTGTAGACGCTGACACGGTTTTGCAGCGGGTTGCATCTGCTGGAGACGCTTCATGGCTCGGTAGACGCTCAGAAAGAAGATCTCTGCACCCGGATCATGCTGTCACCTATGCTACGGAATGCCGCTGCGAGCGCTCTACGAGTTCTCCAGACCATAACTGCCTCACAGCTTCACATTGTACTGCTTTGACTATTTGATTTCACTACTACTACTACCACTCCCGGTGCACGAGGAATGACGCAAGCAGCGGTGGACAGAAGGTCGTGGGAGTAAGGCGTCTACAATTGCTGCAAGGGCGACTGACTGCTGCGATATACCGCTTTCGACACCACCTCCACAACAAAAACCTCGAAAGCTTCTCCAATCTTCTTGAACGTAAACCACTATGCAGCATCCAGAAGTAAAGTGGGCGCAGAGAAGCTCAGCCACCGAAGCCGACAAGTGAGTGGAGTGTTTTGTATCCTGCGTATGCTGACACCCCCAGAAACCTCCTGTTCGTCACGATCAACCTGAGTGACATCGAAGGTACACCTAAGCTGGATCTGACGTCGGAGAAGCTGCACTTCCAAGCCACGTCCAACGGCAAGGAGTACGGGTTCGAGATTGAGCTCTATGACACGGTGCAGGACAAGCCAATCAGGGTTAGCAGGACTGGCAAGAGCATGTCGCTCACGCTGCTCAAATCGACGCCTAGAGCCGAGTACTGGCCTCGCCTGCAGAAGCCAAAGACGAAGCTGCCATTCGTTATCGTAGACTGGTCCAAGTACGTGGACGAGGACGAGCAGGAAGACGAGATCCAAGAGGGTGGAAACCCTATGGAAGGCATGGACATGGGTGGCATGGGTGGAATGGGCGGCGCAGGCGGTGGCCAAATGGATCTGCAAGCTGTGAGTGGCTCTTTACGCACGCGACCTCGCTAACGGAGATAAGATGATGCAGCAGCTCGGCCAGGCTACAGGCGGCGACCAGCCAGACGACGAGTCTGACGAGGAGGAGAAGAAAGCGTAGCTGAATTGAGCATTTTGTGATAACAGATGCATTTTCGTTTTTAATTCCTGGCTTTTAATCGCTTTTGCCTGCTTTTATCTCCACTGTGTTATCAATCGCATCTCTACACCCGACGACCATCATGACTCAGCTGGAAAGCGCTCACTACGACAAATGGCTCACAGCGCAGGCTAAATCGAGGCATCCGTCTGCCATCCGCGCGCTCTTCCCGCTCGAGAACAACCCAGGCATGATATCTCTTCTCGCCGGAAAACCAAAGTGAGTGATGAGTCACGTGACCGCGTACACGATTAACAACTGCCAGTCCACAAACATTCCCATTCGAGAACATCACTGTCACCCTCAAGCCAGTCACGCCAGACGCTCCCCACCCGAAGCTTGAGATCAACGCCGGTGCGGATCTCCAAGAAGCGCTGCAATACACAGCGACATGCGGATTACCGAGGCTGCACAAATTTGTCCGCGACTTCCAGCACCACGTGCACGGTCGCGTTGCAGTTCCCGGCGAGGATGATTTCAGCGTCACAATCACCAACGGATCCCAGGACGCTTTCACTAAGGCGTGCGCAGCGCTCATCGAGCAGGGTGACCACGTGCTCATTGAGTCACCAGTGTACACGGGCGCGATACCAGAAATGACGATAGCGGGAGCGCAGTTCGTTGAGGTGGAATGCGACGAGCAGGGCATGTCAGCTGCGAAGCTGGCTCACGTGATGGAGAACTGGCCAGAGAATAAACCACGTCCTAAGCTCGTGTACACGGTACCTACAGGTAACAACCCCTCTGGCGCTTCAGCCGGTAAGCAGAGGAAGATTGATATACTCAATCTCGCGCGCAAGTATGACTTCCTCATCCTCGAAGATGACCCATACTACTTCCTTACATTCGACGGCGATCGCGTGCCATCGTACTTTGCATTGGAGAAGGAACTCGGAGGTGTGCGCGGGCGCGTGCTCCGTCTCGACTCCATGTCTAAAGTGCTCTCCTCGGGTTTGAGAATCGGATGGGCGACAGGTCCTCAGAAGATAATTGAGGCAATGGATTTGCACACATCTGCTGCCAACTTACAACCTAACTCCACATCGCAGGCTATCGTACAAGCTCTGTTCAAGCACTGGGGCATAGACGGACTGCTTGAGCACGTGTCGCGCGTGGCAGACTTCTACAGAGTCAAGAGAGACGCATTCGAGGGCGCCGCAGCTAAGTACATGAGCGATATCGCGACATGGGTTACTCCCACTGCTGGTATGTTCCTGTGGCTCAAACTCGACTGCGAGGACAGCAACGACGTCATCAAAGAGAGAGCAATCAAGAACGGAGTCATCGCTCTCCCTGGTAATGTCTTCTACCCAACTCCGCGCACAACACCATACACCAGACTCAGCTACTCAATGGCGTCGATAGAAGATGCGGAAGAGGCGTTCAGGAGACTGAGAAGAACTGTGTTCGAGTACAAGGGTGTGTCTGATCCTAAGGCTTTGAAGAATTAGCTGGATTAGCATTTTTTGTACTGTATATTTTTCACATTTATAGACCGTTTCATTCTATGTCTCGTGCTACCAACATTGCCGAATTTAAGAGATGGCTCAAAGAGAGCGGCTGCGAGATGCACGCCGGTTTAGACGTGGTGCATTGTGGGTGAACAGTGTTTTTCAAACATTTATGGCTTATTCACCCAATTCCCAGCTCCAGAATCTGGATACAAATGGGTAGCGGTGGGAGATATCCCCAGCGACGCAGAGATAGCAACAGTGAAGAGAGATGTCTGTATCACAGAGAATTCCTGCAAAGACGCCTTCAAATCTCTCGGTCTGCCAGATCTCCGCTCTGATCTACTCATCGCGACGTACTTGAGTCTGCATTTCGTCAGCGATAAGCTTGCAGAGGGGATGCAGAGGTGAGAGGGCAAGTCATATAAGCTGTCAGCCATCTCAATACTCCCATAGCATCCTCAAGCACCAGCCATACGTCAACGTCCTACCCGCAATTGGCGAGACGCTCACGACGCTGTACTGGACGGAAGATGAGCTGGCGTATACATTGAGCACGGCAGTGTACAAAGCTACGAAAGACAGAGAAGCGCATTGGCAGAATGACTATGAGGAAGTGAAGCGGTGGTTAGAAGCTAGCAGCGTCTTTGTGTTTAGTTGGTGAGTGTGAAGAACTTGCGCGAGTGTTAACACGCCCACTAACTTCCTCTCACAGGGACGTATTCAAGCACGCATTCACGATGATCACATCGCGCGCCTTCCCATCGAAGCTGATCGGGGATGTCGCTAACACTCCAATGTTGGTGCCGTTATGGGATGTAGGGAACCACAAGCCGTTAGCGCGCGTGGTGTGGATGGATACCGCATATACTGGCAAGGACGCCATATCAGTGAAGATACCTGACGGCGCAAGGAGAGGGGATGAGGTGTTCAACAATTACGGCGCTAAACCTACTAATGAACTACTGTTGGCGTACGGGTTCGTGTCGCCGCCAGAGCATATAGACCAGCATGATATCGTACCGTTCAAGCTCGGCGCTGGTGTGGCCGTACCTGAACATAAGAAGAACATGCTGCGTCGCTGGAAGCTCATGGATGAGAATGACACTCTTGTCACTTTCAACCTCTCTGACGGAGGGTCTCTGCCTGCAGGGCTGAAATTTTTGATGAGATTGTTGGCTGATGATGAGTTGAGCGACGATGGTGCAAGTAGTATAGAAGAACTGGATAACAAAGCTTCGAATGACTTTGAATTGGAGTGCGACATTCACGCTGCTTTGTTCGACATGCTCCAAGTCAAATTGGAGGGCGCAAGCAAGAGTCTGGCGAAGGCAGTCGGAGATGAGGAAGATGGTGGTGTGGCTGTCAGACCGGCAGTGCTGCAGATGATTAAGAAGCTGTTGGTGAATCACATTCGGATAATCAGCGATACGAAGAACGGCGTCGAGAACACGTTAGACCGTCTCGACGAAGAGGCGGATGAGTGAGTCGAGGGCGACTAAAGTATGAAAGAGATCGCACTCAATTTGGATAGTGTACAAAGTCATAAATTATTATTCCGCGGATTACATGCTGCCGTGTACGAGATTGAGATTGGTGGGTGTAGCAAGGTGGTCAAGGTTGTGAGTGGTGCTCGGGCAGTGATTGATAGTAAACCTCAACCACCGTGCAGTTCTACAATGAGGGTGCAAACGTATTCTGCAATGCTTCATTCGATAACGAAGCAGCTGCGTACACACGTTTGCAGCACCTCGCAGAGTTCAGTTTCGTGGAAGGCGTGGTGTGGATTAAGAGGGAGCGTCTAGGTCGCTGCAGCAGTTTGCGGATACCGCTTAAATACTTCGGTGACGCCCCAGCCATACCGGCCATCATTATGCAGTCGTTCACTGGCACGCACAAGCGGCTGTGCGATGTGAGTGGTGTGGGTGCGCAAGTACGGGAGAAGGCGGTGCAAGTCCTACGCGATATTCACAGGCAGGGGATCTGCCATGGCGATATCAATGCGCGCAATGTACTCATATGCGAAGCTACTGGTGACGTCAAGCTGGTCGATTATGGGAGCAGTAGGGCACTGACTGAAGGCAAAGCGGAGAAGGAGGTTGAGTTTATGAAGAGGAGGTTTGAGAGGGCGGTGGAGTAAACGCACAGAACACACAAAACACACAAAACACACAAATTACTCAAAGCACACTAATTTGACCAACGCAGAACGAGTGTATTGACTGAAACAAGAACAAACAGGATCATGAGAAGATACGAAGAGAAAGAGCAGAGCCAGTCTGCGATGAGTAGTTTGAATAAAGATATTTTTTTTTGTGTTATGTCGTTCCCACTTTGTTTTTCACGAATGATTCGAGTAAATGACTTTGCGCATGGCCAAAGTAGCTATAGCTCGTACTCACGGCACACCGCTTAGTGCGTCTTACCGAAAGATTGACGACGGGTGTGGCGGTCGTTACGACGAGCGGCGCGCTTCTTGCTAGCGGTGTCGACGACAGCCGGGCCGGGGATATCGAAGCTGGTGATACCGTCAGGGCCAGGTGTGTAGATGTTAACGATAGCGTCTTGTGTAGAGTAGATGCTCCTGACTGGGGTTTCTGGAGGGTAGACGACGTTGCCTGAGTCGTTGACGACATTGAGTTGGATACAGGCTGGGTAGTATTGAGGACCACCGATTGGAGTCTCAGCTGTTCCGTCCAGGTCTGAGGCTGATTGGAGTGCGAGAAGCTCATGTCTCAGCATGTACTGGCCTGGTGCTGTAGTTGCTGGGATCGTCACTGTGTGCCATGAGGCGTAGTTGCGAGACATGTCGTCCATCGCCCACAAACCGTTGCCGGATGGACGCGATGGCCAGAAACCTTGGTCTGGGCGTGCTTGAGAGGTGTCGAGACCAGCTGTGACGATGTGTCAGTGTTTATGTTTATTGCCACAGCTTCATCACTCACCCTCCCAGATCTTGTAGACGCGCGCGTTGCCGTAGCTCGTCTGGAAATCGGTGCAGTCGCCATCGCAGCGCATGAGGTAGTCCATGACACTGCCCTCGTAGTGACCCCAGTAATCACCGGTTGGTCCTCTGTCACCCTTCCAGCGAAGGCTGACTTGATCACCAGCGTTGATCGTCGCAGTGACTGGAACAGAGCCATGTCCATTCGTACCGCAAACAATGTCATCAGTGTTGACGTTGTAGTATGGTACATATGATCCATCACTTGGGAATCCACGGACTGGTGAATCGTCATTGGTTGAACCATAGTTGGCACCGTTGTACCACTTTCCACCAATCCACACCTCAGATACGATTCCGTGCGCTGAGGCATAAGCGGCGAGTGAAGCAAGCGCGAGCGTTGAGTAGAGCATTGTGTTTATTTTGAATGAATGAAAGTGGGAACTGCTTTTTGTCTTTGTGTGTGTGTGTTGAACGTTTTCTTAAAAGAGCCTGCTTTTAAAAGAAACTTTGGTGGTTACGAAAAAAGATACCTCGAAATAGCCTCCACGCTCATTCTGGATTTTCATTGTCCGCATAAGAGTCCGTGCCTGAAATGAGCCATTTCAGAGACAACTATATTGAGTTGCGTGGAGGATGAGCAATAACAATATTCTAATTAATTATAAAAATTCACTCACAAACCCTCCTACCCTTCCAACTCCCCTTATTTCCTCTCATTTCCTCTCAGTTACAATCAATCACTCCCTTCTCAATCGAATAAATGCTGCTGGTATAAATAGACGTTAATTGCTACAATTCGTGGACTCATTAAGCTCATCACTGTCGTGAACATTACCATGCCGTGCATTCTCAGAGACGGGCACTCTTTGGCATCTGCAGCAGAATGAGTGACATGCACGCCATACGCCGCCACACCCACCTGTCTCATAGCCTGACGAATACCGAGATCACCGAGGATTTCTACTGCCGTGTAAGCTCAAACCCTGTGACAACCCTCAATTACACACCCTCGGAACCGCCCAGAAGGCCTTAGATGGTTGTTAGGGGGATTGCTAATAATAGACAAATTCGTGTACTCACTGTTGAACTTGTAAGTGCGGTTGAACATCTCAATGTTGCGTCCCATGCCCGTCTGCGTGATAGCTCTGCCGCCGAAGATCTGAGATTGTGAGTTTGGGCACTACGTCAATGCGATAGTACCTACTTGAACAGCGTCATCTGCAACAGCATTCTCGACTCTGGTGCACTGCATCTTGAGCAACGCGATTGGACCAGCGAGGTGCTTGGACTGCTCCTTGTAACTCATCTGAAATAGCGCAGCGTGAGGGGTTGTTTCATCACGGCCAGGATGGCCAAAGTCACACTGCACTCACCTTAGTCATCTGATAGCCGATGTATTCGAGCCACGCTTGCAGTGCCTCTGCCTTGGCCACCATGCCGGCCAACTTGTAACGAATGACTGGCTGGCCGAGAAGCGTCTTTCCAAAGACCTTACGTTGGTTGGCCCACTTGAAGCACTCTTCAACGACAAAGCGGATGGAGCGGACAGATGCGGTAGCCATAACGAAGCGCTCGTGGTTGAAGTTGGACAGAATGACGAGCAGACCGCCGTCCTCAGGACCGAGCGTGTTCTCAACTGGGACCTTGACATCTATATAGTTGAGTAAGTATTGGGACAACGCTGCGGAATAGGACTTGTCCCACCGTCGAAAGTGATGTACGCAGTACCAGCAGTCGTCGAGTAGCTGGTCTTGATCTGCTCGGTTGAGACACCCTCAGTACGCTCGACCAAGATCATCGTCAAGCCACCCTCAGTCTTGCATCCAACACTGAAGTAGTCGGAGAAAGTGCCGTTAGTGATCCACTTTTTGGTGCCGTTGATGATCCAGTGCTTGCCGTCCGCGGACTTGACGGCCGTGGTACGGAGATTGGCGACGTCCGAGCCAGCGAAAGCCTCACTGATAGCAAGCGAGATGAACTGTGTTAGAAGGGTGAGTTGAGACTTGAAATGTCACGGAAAAAGTCTCACCTTCTTGCCTGAAAGGACTTCTGGGATAATGCGGCTGTGGTGATTGTGTGAGATTGTACAGATCAAAGGATGTACCTCACACACCTCTTCAACTCATCACTGCCAAAGTTGAGGACTGGCGGAAGACCGATGACCATACCAGCGAGCAAGCCATCGCCGTATCCGCGCTGACCGTGACGGACAAGTTCTTGGTTGATGACGAGCTCGTGGAGGTAGTCGAACTCCTCAGGCTTGACGACGCCTTCTGCGAGGGTGCGACCGAGGAGATGCTTTCCAGGACCCAGTCTCATGGCGTTGATTTCGTATTCTCTGTAGCACTTTGAGCGATGCAGTCAGCACAATGGCAATCACCCACGCCATCTTCTGGACCACTGAGTCTGAGCAACGCTTGCCGTCCTTCTCGCGTGCAATAGCGTCTGGGGTGATGTAAGTGTCTACGAACTTCCTCATCCAGTGCTGCAGGGCCTTGTGTGACTGTATGGAGAGTTGAGAGGGTGTGTGATGGCGATAGAACATAGACTCACCTCTTTGTAGTACGGAGAGTGGTAAGCAGGAGACAGCCAGCTGGGCTCGCCGTATGGCACTGTCGAGCGTGTAAGCAGCATCCAAAACTGATCCAGCCACTCCAACCTTGTGAGAGATCGCCCGGTTGTGGGAATTTGACAACCGGTTTCTCGTTCTCGACTTGGCCGACGATGAGACGCTTGTACTGAGGCTTCTCGAGTACTTCGAGGCTGCAATTGTTGGCTACGCGGTGGCTACCGGCAGTGTACGCACCGATGGAGGTTGAAAAATTGCTCGGTTGCATCTTGACCGGCAATCTCCTCGTCGAGGAAGACGGAAGCGCCTCCTGGATGCATGTTCATGAACCTGGGCGGCGTTTGAGATGATCATTCATATTTCCACAGCCACCCACTTTGATACATCGTAGATCTGTAACTGTGTTAGTATTGAGGGGAGTGGGAGATGTGCGACGTACGACGCTGTCAATGACGATCCAGACTGCGTGTGCGGCGTGAGGCTGCGTCTATGGCGTGCATCTCCACTCACGATCACCCTTGGAATTGTGCTGAGCGGGGTAAGCGACGGTAACGCAATGATAGGAATCTGACCTTGCTGATTTCGTCTCGTGAATAAAGCTTTACGGACATGATGGATGTTCGGGTTAAAGGAGTTGATAGCCGGGTGCGCCCAGCCTATGCGGTGAGAATGGGCGTGTGAGATTCGAGGAGAATGTCATGTGATGTAGATTTTTGGAGATTTGTGGGGTATAGAGGGAGTAGAATACGATGGTGTTTGTAGAATACGCAGATCTCAATTATCGAGTGAGATATAAGTCACGACACTCGCAATCACTCCCAATCACACCGATAGAAAGCCAGATATCATGAAATTAAAGAAGAGGAGATTTAACAATTACATTTTATTCTTGAGGTTGGTTGAGAGCCATTCTAAGCCTTCGTAGAGACCATCTCCTGAGGTAGCGCACGTGGCCTGGATGTACCAAGTGCGTTGGCGGAGGGCGTGGAGGCCGAGCTTGTCAGTGATCTCAGCGGCGTTCATGGCGTTTGGCAAGTCCTGCTTGTTGGCGAAGACGAGGAGATGGGCGTCTCTGAGCTCGTCTTCGTTGAGCATTCTCTGGAGCTCCTCTCTGGCTTCGGTGACACGGTCTCTGTCGTTGGAGTCGACGACGAAGATGATTCCCTGGGTGTTCTGGAAGTAGTGTCTCCACAGCGGTCTGATCTTGTCCTGTCCACCGACATCCCAGACGGTGAACGAGATGTTCTTGTACTCGACGGTCTCGACGTTGAATCCGATGGTGGGGATCGTGGTGACAATCTCACCAAGCTTGAGCTTGTAGAGAATCGTGGTCTTACCAGCAGCGTCGAGACCGACCATGAGAATACCTGGGAGTGGTTAGTGTGGATTTATTCAGTCTGCAAATACCACTCACGCATCTCCTTCTTTCCAAAGAGCGTCGAGAGCAATTTAGACACTGATAATCCCATTTCGCTTGTCTATAAAGTGGTTGAACTGGTCAAAGGCAGCAGACTGCGTGTCGTGTCATCGCATCGGTTTAAAAAATAAAATATTTACACAGCAGTGGGTGTGGTATGGGAAGGCGTCGTATAGCCACCACCATCTCCCACTCCCCCCTTTCATCTCTCACAAGTCAATACAACCGGAGATGCTGGTAATTGACTAGAGATGCACAGCCACCAAGCCATTCCCATCACTGCATCTCCACTCCTCCCCAATTAAATTCACAATTTATTAAAATTTATCACTCCCCTGCTCATCTCACTTTGTTGGTTATTAGCTGCTTCCCAAGTAAAATGGTGAGTGCAGTGTTTGGTTTAATAACTATCTAACACAATAAACAGTCAAAAGCCACGCCTTAGTTAGTTCATTCTACGTGTATTCTCCTATTACTCACAACGCGTGCAGTAAATTGAGCGTTTTGGGCGATGGCGGCGTCGGTAAAACTGCATTGACGGTACAAGTGAGTTGGGGTGCTAGTTAATATATAGCCATTCTCATGCTTGTGCAGTTCTGCATGAACTCATTCGTAGAAACGTACGATCCAACCATCGAAGACAGCTACAGGAAGCAAGTCGTGTTGGATGACTCCCCTGCATTGCTAGAAGTGCTCGATACCGCGGGACAAGGTTAGTGACGCTCTTCATATCACTTTACTCCCCTCTCAACCCACTCCTCTCACAGAAGAATACACCGCGCTGCGAGATCAGTGGATCAGGGAGGGTGAAGGCTTCCTCCTCGTCTACAGCATAGCCTCTCGCTCCACGTTCGACAGAATCGAAAAATTTCGGAATCTAATCACCAGAGTCAAGGAGAGAGACAATATACCACTGATGCTGGTCGGTAACAAGTGCGATAAGGTGTACGAGCGTGAGGTGAGTCTCTCAGAGGGACAAGTGATGGCCAAGAAGCTGCAGTGCTCCATGATAGAGACATCCGCTAAAACTTGCGTCAATGTCGAACGAGCCTTCTTTGACGTCGTAAGGGAGATCAGGCGGCAGAGGGAGAAAGTTAACGGAGTGCACACTGATCACTCTACCCAACAACAAAGGAAATCGCAGCGCAGACGAAGATGCACAATTCTCTGAGCCGTTTATTCAAATCACTCCTTCAACGCCACGCCTTCTTGCACTCTCTTCAGCCAGTACAGTCACCACCTTAGCTTATACCTCTCTATACTCATGCGCTACGCCTCACTTTACGCTATTTGACATGTTCGATATCAATTGTGCCTTTCTTTCTTGTTTTACACTGTACATTCGAAAACAATCTAGTGTGTGGATTGTGCTCGCTGCTTTCTATCTCCTATTCCTCCCTATTCCACTCCCACTTATGCAAGCCAAGACAAGGCTATTTAAGCGCAGACATAGGAATTTGCCGGAGATGGACTATACATAGAACGAGCAGCGCTGATTCTGGGTACACAAATCTTTTTACTCCCTACTCCACCCAAACGGCCTCATCCAATTTATTTTTATCGAGGCGGGCGCAAATGGCCTGATCACAGTCTTAGTCACTGACGCTCAAAAATCGCCTAACGCATATGGTGAACGCCACAGAGAGCTACTACATGGGCAGCCGAGAGGCTAGCGGTGGTAACCACGCCGTTCTCAATACCGTTCTCGTCGTCGTTGCATCTCTCCTCGTCCTCGAACAGGCCGTCTACAAATGGAAGAAGGGCCATTTGCCGGTGTGTACCAGAGATCCATAACCGTGAGGCCATCTAATACCATTACAGGGCCCAAGCTGGTCTATACCGATCATTGGAAGATTCGCAGACAGTCTGAATCCAAGTCTGGAGAACTACATGTCCGGATGGAAGTTAGGCGATCTCAGTGCAGTATCTGTGTTCAACATTTTCATCGTACAAGCAGCCAAAAACGAGTACAGCCGTAAGATCTTCTCGAGTGGGTCATACGCCGAGCCGTGCTTGGTCGCCAGTGCGAAGAAGGTGCTCGATCCCAACAACTGGGTATTTTTGAACGGAAAGGTACACAGCGATTACCGCAAAGGTTTAAATGTTCTCTTCACCCGCAAGGCCCTTTCCAGCTACCTTCCAATCCAGGAAAGTATCTACCGCAAGTATTTCGATCAATGGACTAAGGAATCTACTCCTAAGAGCTACATGATGGCAATGCGCGATCTCAACATGGAAACTTCCCTTAAGGTCTTCTGCGGCGATTACATACCGCAACACGCCCAAGACGACATTAGTGACAAGTACTGGCTCATTACCGTCGCACTCGAGCTCGTCAATTTCCCATTCGCGTGGCCAGGTACCAAGGTATACAATGCGATCAAAGCGCGCAAAGTCGCTATCAAATGGTTCGAGTATGCTTCTGCACAAAGCAAGGCTCGTATGGCATTAGGCGAGGAACCAGAGTGCCTGATTGACCACTGGACGAAAGCGATGCACGAAGCGAAGCATAACGACCGCGATGATGGCTCTAGCAAGGTGTTACGTGCACGCGAATTCTCAGACAACGAAATCGCCATGGTAGTTTTATCGTTCCTCTTCGCCTCTCAGGACGCTATGACTAGCGGTGTTGTGTACATTTTCCAACTCCTCGCAGATAACCCAGCCATTCTCGCCAAGGTCCGCGAAGAGCAGTACCGCGTCAGAGGCGGAGACGTCGAGAGTGCGACTACGCTCGACATGCTCGATCAGATGACGTACACGCGCGCATGCATCAAGGAGAGTCTACGCGTCAAGCCGCCAGTCATTATGGTACCTTACATGACCAAGAAGGCGTTCCCAATCACCAAGGAGTACACAGTCCCTAAAGGCACGATGCTGATTCCTAGCATTTACCCATCACTCCATGATCCAGCAGTGTATGCTGATCCAGAGGCGTTTGTGCCTGAGAGATGGCTGGCTAATGCGGACGGCGAGCCTAGCGATGCTGAGAAAGCTGCCTCTAACTACCTCGTATTCGGTCACGGTCCTCATCACTGTCTCGGCAAGGAGTACGCAGTGCTTCACATGACTGCCCTCATTGGCGCTGCTAGTGTGCTCATGGACTGGGATCACATCGTCACTCCTGACTCTAATAACGTACAGGTCATAGCTACTATCTTCCCAAAGGACGGCTTCGTCGCTAAGTTCTCCAAGCGCGAGCAGGTGGCGTAAATCTGCTAATGCTTATGCTTATGCTTCATGCTTATGCATTCGCATATGTGCAATTTTTGCATTTGCGAAATTTATCACTCTTACGCAATAGCAAACGCAAATACAAATGCTACAAATTGCATTCATTCTCTCCTCAGGGCTACTACTACATACAACACACAACATACCACTTCTTCTTTAATTACACTACTACAGACACACTCCCCAAACTAATCCCAACTCACTTCCGCTTCTTTTACTCCTCTCATAGATTTTCACTAAAGACATTGAAAACACATGCAAAACATTTTAAAATGCCTTTTATATTGATTTTGTGTGCGTGTGTTTCGATGTGTTTCGATGTAAATGTATGTAAATGTATAAGAAACATGTGTAATACAAGTCGTGACTGTGATATACATTCGCTAAATAAACAAATATGTGCTCGATAACAAATGGTGAGAGATAGTGATCTGCGGTGGTCTGCTGAGTATTGCTGTGGTGTGTTGTGGTACATAAGTATATTGAGTTGCTACGTCTGCTTGGTGTGCTGTTGGTGGTACATGGGTCGTTAACATAAGAAGTCGTGAGTGTGAGAGTGAGTAGAAGTGTGGTTGGAAGCGTAATTAGAAGTGTGTCATTCGATATACCCAATGAGATGCTCATTTGGTACCTTAGCTACCCCGCTATGCCATCAAAGAGGAGCTGCGTCGCGCGTTCGTACTCGACAGGGCTGTGATCCGTGAACATACTTTTACCGAAGAACGGCTCATTGAATCTCTTCTCGACGTCCTGACAATAGCGAAGGATGACGCGATGAGCTTCTTGGGTGTAAGTGGGGAGGGGTGTATTGTGTGCTTGTGCTGAGTTCTGCGCTTGCGAGCTGTTATCGTCACTCATGCCCTCAAGCGTGACGAGACAAGTTGATCTCTCAACTACAAACACCTATTCACTCGAGATTAGTCACTCGTCACTCAAAAACAACCCCAACTCACTTCGCCCGGCGGATACAGCTTGATGGCATCCATGTCTGCGCCGATCGTCGTTTTGAGACTCCACAGCCAGTCGTTGAGCTCCTGGTCTGCGGCCGAGGGCTTGGTCGTGATGAGCGCAGGATCGACATATCCCGGCTTGAGGATAGCGTTGCTAGTGTGGCCGATCTTCGCATCCTCATGTGTGATAGTGCGCATGGGCTCCTTGCTTGCGTGTGCCTTATGCGACAGTCTCTCGTTGACAGTGTTGAGTGTGGCTGTGGTGTCATTCCTGTCATTGGCGCTGCCGTTCTCGATCGAGTTGCTACGAGCTCTGTAACCGTCACCGTCGCCTTCGCCATCACCACTGTCAGTAGCCACACCCCCCTCACCGCCGAATCCGAGCACACGCCCAATGATCTCGTCGGCAATGTTCCCTTCTTCCGCTTGCAGCATGATGGCCAGCTTGCGCATGTCGTGCAGCAGCCCCAGCGACAGCGTTGGTACAATGTCTTTGTTATTGACGACGCTTATTATCAGCCCCTTCGCGTACGTCGTCAAGTCCGGCGTCGAGACGCACGGCGTGCCGTACGTGTAGCAGCTGAGAGACCTGCCCGGAGGGAGCTGTGACTTGAAGCCGGTGACGAAAGTGGTTGATGTGCCTTTATTGAATGCTACATCTCTCTTTCGAGCCTGCTCTGCGAAGACGTCGCTGCGTGTGCCCCACAACAAGGCGAGAGCAGCAGCAGCCCCACCGCCAAGACTGTGTCCACACAGCACCAACCCATAGCTAGGGTACTGCGTCAGGGCGTCGCGGATCGTCGAGAGGACGGTGTGCGAGCGTGCGAGTCTGTGCGCACTGCTCAGCATACCTTCATGGATGGCGTAGTAGCCGTCTCTGTCGTACGATCCTTCGTCTAGGTCCATGTGGGCGTAGTTGCACGTGAGGTCGACGAGTATATCCTGGAATCCGAGCGTGCCTCTGCAGGTGAGTATGATGGACTTGGCACTGTGATCGATAGCGATATAGTGCACGAGCGGGTAAATGGCCCCGCTGTCCTTCTTGAAGTTGTCGTATGGGTTCGTGTACGACGACAGAAGTATGGCGTCGATGGGGATATTGTTGTGGTATGCGAATGCGTGATGGTTGATGTGTTGCTGCTGAGCAGATGTCGTATCGACGTAGTCGCTGGCGGCGTCACCACCTATTCCGAGTATACGCATGAAAGACTTCCCGTATGCTGCTGAGGAGTAGCGCATGAAACGGTGGATGTTCTTGATGATGTGCTCGCGCGGCCAGTAGACACCTTCGGACGTGGCTTCCACTGCGTCTTTCGGTGGTTGTGGTGGGAGATGTGGTGGTGGAAGCGTAGACAGTGACGGAGACTTAGATTTGACGCCAGCTGTGGCACTGCCATTTGCGCCCTTCGTGTGCTTGCAGACCGGCGACGACGGTGGCGCCATTGGTCTCACTCCCTCTGGAGAGTCATTGAGCACCTTGACGGCGCTTGGCGTCTTTGGTGTGGTTGTCGTCGGTGGCGGCGTCGCTGTGTCACCGTCCACGCTCTTCAACAATTCGTTCGGATGCGTATGCGTGCTAATTGAGTGCGTGCGGGTGTGTGGTAGCTTCATCTTACGCCTTAAATCCCCGTCACTTCCGTCAGACCTAGTCATCTTGGTCATGCGTATTTCAGGCGTCGACATTTTGCGATTGATACCATTCTTTACGTTTGCACCATTGATCTCAATCTTGCGAGCGACGTGACGCTGTGTGAGACGCGTCGTGACTGTACGCAAGACGCTTTGCAGCCTTTGCCTGCTCTCGCCGGGGTGACTGAGTGTGTCGGCATACGACTCGCTCGCTACAGAGTAGCGCTGACTCTCTGTGCTCAAAGCGGGAAGGCAGCTCGTTGAATTAGAGTACTGAGGGAAGTAGGAAGTAGGGCTTCTAGGCCCCTCGCCACCCTCGCCTGCGCTATCGTCTTGGTAAGGCGTCTGTGGTGCCGAGCGAGTGTAGTTAGAGTGATCGGCAAAGGAAGATGGGAACTGGATAGTATTGATCTGATGGTCGTAATTGTGATGGCTTGGATCGTGAGCTTGTTCGTTGGCCATTTCACTGCGAGTCTCTGTTGTGACGATCTGTTCCTCGTTCTCAGTGATCATTTCCCAAATAGTCTTCTTGATGCTGTCGTCGTTGTCACAATCACAGTCAGTGTGGTCATGCGGCTGCGTCTCGCCCAGCAAATCAGTCAATGTGTCGATAAGTTCCTGCCTTTCGTCCATTGACAGATTGCGAGTGTGGTATTCGGTGCTGGTGGTCGCTTCACGCGATGAGAGCATGTTACCGCTTTTCTTCTTCATCACGCTGTGGTGCATGCTCTTGCCGTGGTCATTGGGGTATGGGGGAGCAGGCGACCGAGTGCGAGACGAAGCAGAGGAAGCAGAGGTGGAGTTGGATGAAAGATTCTTGTATCTGTAAGACTCCAGGACTGCTGCCAGACCGGCGAGGGTATCACCAACAGACTTCTTCTTCTTCTTGGCACCTCCGTCGTTCATGGACCTGTTGACCACGACGCAATCCCAGACGACCTTCATGTTCTGGCTCTCGAGGATGCGCTTCTGCGTCGCGTTCTGGAGACACGCGAACGCCGTAAACGCCTTGGTGAGTGCCACGATCCAGCCAATATACGACATGTGTTTCGGTGCCTCATTCTCCTTCCCCATGAAGCTGATGATGGCGGACAACGCGCGCGATGTCTCATTCGAACCGAAGATGCCGTCAAACACAGAGACGCTCTCTTCTGCCAGGGAGAACGACGTCTTTATCGTCTTCTGTGTGAGATAGAAGCCTGCGTGAGCGAACAGCTCAGCGAGAGTGAAAGTGTGGTGTACGACGTAGATGCCTGTGTGTGTGTGAGTGGATATACCAAGACATGCTGATGCTGCTTAACGCACCCAAGCCGGTATAGCCTTCAAGCAGCTTGCGGTGCACGTGATCGGGGTTGGAGGAGGTGGTGCACGATATGCCCAGTGCAGCGAGACCGGTGCTCAGTGACAGGTGATCGAGGTCGATGTTGTCGGTGTTTGGGTCGTAGGTTTTGAGCGCTGAGTTGATAGCGGAGATGGTGGCTCTGCGCGCCATGTCTATCGACGACGTCGTCGTGCTCCTGAATCCATCCAAGCACAGCTCGATTAGAAAGGCCGCCGTGCGCAGGCTGAATTTGGTGGACAGAGCGATGGCCGTAATAGACTGTGCGAATCTAGCGGGTAGGAGGGTGCTGCTGGCGCTGGTGAAGGATAAAGAGGAGATATTTGGCGTGTCCATGCGGGTATCGATGATGGTGGATTGGGTGAGAGCGGAGATAGAAAGAGATGCGCAGATGCTCAGAGTATAAATACATGACACAGTACAAATAAAGAATACGCGGACTCAATTAATGCCGCCCGTCTCGCGTACCACGTTAGCGGAGATCTGCGTTCAGCGCACGAGCTCACCTTCAATTCGACCAATTTGGCAGAGATGTCCTCGAGCTGCGTTTGCAGCCTGTGTATGTCATCTCCCGCCGTTGCTGGCTCTGGCTGCTCGCTGGGATGTGTTTGTTTTGGCTGCCGGGGCGTAAGCGGCGAGGAGGGGAGCAGAGAACGCAATACGCTACGCACCAGCAAAACCTTCTTAAAGTCCTTCACTGAGCGCAATCTCACAATTCTTTTCATCACTGATGATGATGATCGCTCGTTATGTCATTCCCCACTTTTTTGATTCCCCCAACGGTTTTATGTCGACGAGACTTCCCCGCAATTAATTCTTATCTTGATCCAGCACATTCAGTCGTAAACAAAAAATGGATTTCAACGCTCGCCAGTCCTGCAGCCCAATGCCACGCGGTACATTGCCAAAGTCTACCAAGCTGAACCCATTCCTCAATGCATACAAACAAACGCAACAGCCACGGAGAAAAGGATTCGACATCGTATGCAACAATCTCCCTCAACAGTTCTCCTTGAATCTCACACAAGAGGAGGTGCGTCGCTGTCTTCCTTCTCTATCACATCGCTAACAGTTTTTTGACAGCTCGCACGCAAGTCGTGAACAGCGCATCGACAGCAAGGACACCCTAGGACACCCTACACACACACACACAACTACCCTGATTGCATCAAAACACTTGTTACATTATACTCATGCTGTAATTTACACATACACACTCATTTGTTAATTTACACATAAATAGAAAGTTACAAACTATTTCAATTACTTTTTTTCTAGTTACTACCCACACTCTCTCAAGACTTCCAGCTTGGTCCTGAGGACGTGTTACCTGTCTGCCAGCTTGGCTTAGCAGCACCATTTCCATTGACTCCACCAGGTGACGTTGGCGAGTACGCTGGCGACGCTGGCGAATAAGCAGGCGACGCAGGCGAGTACGCTGGTGACGCTGGTGAGTACGCTGGCGACGCTGGGCTATAAGCCGGTGAAGCTGGCGAATATGCAGGCGACGCTGGTGAGTCTGAGTGTGCGTTAGCTGGGCGTATACTTGAGCTGTGCTATACTCACACGCTGGGCTCGCTGGACTGTATGTCGGCGATGTTGGGCTGTATGCCGGTGAAGCTGGCGAGTCTTGAGCGTACAGTTAGCAAGATCACCCAGAAAAGGCAACGAACACTCACATCTTGGGGAGGTTGGTGAGTATTGCGGTGAGGTTGGAGAGTACTGCGGCGATGTAGGCGAGTACTTTGGTGATGTAGGTGAGTCTATTGAGCGTTAGTGGCGACTTCAAGAACGCGTTTAACACCCACACTTCGGTGATGAAGGACTGTAGGCCGGACTGGCAGGGCTGTAGCGAGGGGAGGTAGGGCTGTAGCTTGGCGAAGCTGGGGAGTACGTTGGACTCGAAGGGCTGAAGCGCGGGGATGCCGGGCTGTACTGAGGCGAGCTCATGCCGACCATAGGGCTGGAAGGCGAGTAACCAGGGGAAGTGCCTCCATGAGACACCCAAGGCGAGACAGCGCCTCCAATGGCCGGGGAAGTAGCTGGCACGTATCCCGGACTAGTTGGAGACCACGTAGGGCTTGATGGTGAGTAGCCTGGCGAAGCAGCACCGCCCGTGACGAGCGGCGACTGACCATAACCAAGGTACTCGTTGCTCGACTCGTCAGAGCTTCCAGCAGCAATTGGTGAGAACATGGCTGTGTCGTCACCGATGATCTGCGCCTCATACGAGTTCTTGCCGTATGCGTATGGCGTCATCTTGCCCTGCTCGTCCACTACCATCTCGCCTTCAGCCATCTGCGCATTCAGTCTGTGCGCTGGCAGCTTAGGATCGACGACGACGTCCTTGAGCATGTCGATATCGAGCGTGACGTCGAATGCACCAGTACCCATCGGAGCCATCTGACCAAGAAGGACGTTCTCGGCAATACCGTGACAGTCGTCCTTCTCTCCAATGGCAGCAGCCTCAAGAAGAATCTCGACCGTCTCTTCGAACGAACAACGCATCAATGCACCAGTGTCAGCACGGTTGATACCGTGACGCGTGATAGCCATCAATCTACCTCTGTTCGTCATCAGGTCACACAGAAGTGCCAAGTGACGGTAATTGACGTAAGAACCGTCGAACTCGATGACATTACGCAACTCCTTAAGGATGGCGTTGCGAGCAGCTTCTATACCCAGCACTTCAAAGATCTCTTGACAGTGGTTGGAGTACGTGCGCGTTGCGTCGACATGCGCAACCGGAAGTACCTCAGACAGGTTGACACCGTCTGTTTCGAGGACCCATTCCTGCTGTCTCTCGAATCTACCTCCCTCTGCAATAACCTCCTTCTTACGCTCAACAATGAATACCCTCGTTATGCCCTCGATACCACGCAGGGAGATGTTAGACAGCATGTTGTTCTCGATCTTCTTCAGGAAGACATCCTCGCTTACACCATCGTCTTCTTTGGAAGATGGGTCGTCGCCGACTATTCTTGCGCGAATAACGAGCTTCTCAGCTGTGTCTTCTGAACAGATGATGAACAGGTCGTTCTGGAATAGCGATGCTATCTTGCCAGTGACGAAGTTCATTTCCAAACGCTTGTCCAACATCTTTGCTCTATCCAACTCCAAACGCAGCAGCCATGGCGACTGCTTGTCGATGTTTGCAGCAACGTTCTCATCAGGGATGGCGAAGTACGTCTCAACAAAGTCTCTATCCTCGTCGACGATGGTCGTCGTTGGGTCTGGATCGTAGATGATCTCCGTGGCCGCTGTGATGGTCTTGAGTGTGGTGTGCTCCAACTCAGCCTGTACATTCTTGACAGCGACGACATCTCTAGCCGTCTCCTCGTCCAAGAAGACAGTCAAAGATGGCGTCTTGATGTTTGTCGCGACGTTGATAATCTCCTTCAAACGCGGAACACCGAGCGTGACGTTCTTGGAAGAAACACCAGCATAGTGGAACGTGTTCAATGTCATTTGCGTTGCAGGTTCACCGATAGACTGTGCAGCCAAGGTACCACACATCTCTCCTGGCGCGACGATGGACTGGTTGAACCTCGTCTCAATTTCACCAATCACCCAGTCGAATGCTTCTCTGTTAAGGTGGTGTTCCTCGATGATGAGTCTGACAGCGAGGGATGATCTGAGAAGGATAGTGAAGAGGAGGGTAGCGTTATTCTGCGCCTCCTCGCTCAGCACGTCCTTACCGCGAATGACGACCAGTCTACGACACAGAGCATGCACCTCATCCACGATGAATCCAGGATCGAGGTCTGAAGGCTGGCGACGGTCGATGCGGAAGATCTGCTGTGCGTTCTGGATGGTACGGCGGATGTTGAGCGGCAGCGGCAGCGTCGAGTCACCCGGACGGTACTTGAAGATGAAGTCGCGCAGCAGCACGCGGTCGTCAACAAGCTGCTTCCACTCTGCGTCCAGCTTCTCCTGCAAGCCTTCAGCGGACTCGAGACCAACGCGCAGCACACCCGGCTTGAATTCGCGAGCTGGGTCCGTGAGGTCGATGCGGAACTTGCGATCGAACTCCTCGTCACTCGCGGACATACCGACAAAGTGCTGCTTCTCCATCGCGGAACCGTCCATACCGTCTTCACCGTATGCGAATTGGAGAACGTCGCCGAGCGAGTTACGGACTGTTCCGTCGTAGTGCACCATGATGTCCTCCAATGCCTTGACCAGACGTCTTTGGACATAACCAGTCTCGGCGGTCTTAACGGCAGTATCGATCAGACCCTCTCTACCAGCCATGGCGTGGAAGAAGAACTCAGATGGTGTCAGACCACGCAAGTACGAGTTTTCGACGAAGCCTCGCGACTCGGGACCGAAGTCGTCCTTGGTGAAGTGCGGCAATGTGCGGTATCTGAAGCCGAACGGGATACGTTTACCCTCAACCGACTGCTGACCGACACAAGCTGACATTTGGGAGATGTTAATGCTGTAGAATTGGGTGAGCATTAAGGCATAGTAGACGCTGATCACCCACAAAGAACCCTTGGAACCAGCAACAACCATCTGTTTGACGTTGTTGTCGTCTTTAAGAGACTTCTGGGCAGATTTACCGACTTGGTCACGAGCCTGGTTAAGCTCCATGTTGACGGAGGCTTCGAACGATTCTCTGATAGTCATACCAGCCTGAGCCTCCAGTTGATCCGATTCCGCAGACTGGATGATACCCTTGACTTTGTCTTTAGCGTCAGAGATACGCTCTGTGATGTATGCCATAGTAGATTTATCAGCGATAGTGTCACCAATGCCGATCGAGAAACCGTGATGCAGCATCCAGTAGTTGACGACGACCTGTAAGCCGGACAAGAAGTCTTTACAGACGATGTGACCCTTTTCTCTGAAGATGACGTGCACCAGACCACCTTGCGATTTACCGACGGTGGATTTGTCGATAGCGCCGTACATGATGTTGCCGTCTTCGATACACACACCTGCGTCGTCAACTGGAGCTGAGGATCTAGCTTCGTTCGATCTGAACACGTTGATACCACGAGGAATACACAGCGACAGTATCTGTTTACCCGTCCACAGAGGCTTTGGCTTCATGATAGCTGGTGTAGGCACTATGCCGTCCCATCCAGGAACCCACATGAGCAAGTTGGCGACCTGCTTGCTATCCAGGAAGTTGTCTCTGAGTGTCAGCTTCCTCACACCACAGAGAGCGTCTTGTACGATACCCATGACGGGGGAGTTGGCTTGTGGGGAGACGATCTGTCTGGTGACCGAAGCAATTTGGCTCATCTCAGCTCTCGTCTCTTCGGATTGCGGCACGTGCAAGTTCATTTCATCACCGTCGAAATCAGCATTGTAAGGCGGAGTGACAGACAGATTGAGTCTGAATGTGGAGTACGGCATGAGTTTGACTCTGTGACACATCATGGACATCTTGTGCAGCGAAGGTTGTCTGTTGAACAGGACAAAGTCGCCGTCCTTCAAGTGCCGCTCGACGATCCAACCGTATTGCAAGAAAGTGTCTGCACGTCTATTGTAACGCAAGTCAATACGCTCGCCAGTATCGCGGACGACGTAACGTGCACCAGGGTATTCGTTTGGTCCATTCCTGACCAGCTCTTGCAGATAGAGAATGTTGTAGGGAGTGACACGTTCGGGGTAGGTGAGGGTGCGGGCGATGGAGAAGGGGACACCGACCTCGTCCAGTTCGAGGTTGGGGTCACCTGTGATGACGGTACGAGCCGAGAAGTCGACACGCTTACCCATGAGGTTACCACGCAGACGACCCTCCTTACCCTTCAGACGAGCTCTGATGGACTTAATTGGACGACCAGATTTCTGCATTGCTTGGGGTATACCCGCTATGTCGTTGTCCATATACGTCGCGACGTGGAACTGGACCAACTGCTCGTTCTCGCTAATGATGTGAGCTGGAGCGCCTTCAGATTCGAACCGGCGTAGCGTGGCAGTGTACTTCAAGATATCAGCAAGCTTGTAGGTAAGATCGTCCTCAGAACGGGTGGCACCACCGTCGACTGCAATCGAAGGACGGACTGGAGGTGGTGGGACGGGTAGCACTGTGATGATCATCCAGTCTGGACGTGCGAACTCAGCGGACAGGCCCATGTTGGTGATGTCGCTGTCTGGAATCTTCTTGAAAAGAGTGTACACCTCAGCTGCCGAGAGCTGACGCTTGTCCTGCTGGGCTTTCGAGTCGTCCTAGAGAATTGGGTGAGCTGTGATTTTATATACAACTATCTCACCCACCTCCTCATCATTCTTCTGCTGCTTGTTCACAGCAAACAACTTCAACGCCTCCCTTCTGATTGCCGGTTGGAGACGACCACATCCACCGTGACCTGGTGGCTGGTTCGTGGCATCCTCGCCGTTCTCGTTCGGCTCGTCTGGTTTGCAGATGTTGATCTTTGCGCAGTACGCGTGTACGGCCTCAAACCGCCTCTTTCCAACAGGGACGGTGCGCAAGATCTTTGCGAGTTCAGGATCGTTCTGTGTGGGGTGTTAGTGGTGAGTGTTGGGTGAGGAGAGATGCCCACTTCGTCTGCCAGCAGTCTACCACAGTTGACACAGATACTTTCAATGATTTTCTTGATCTTGGTTAAGAAACCTGGAGAGGGAGAGAGAGTATTGAGCGATGTGACTTTCTATCATTCGTACATCACCCACCAATGTGAAATGCAGGCCTCGCCAGCTCGATGTGTCCAAAGTGGCCAGGACACTCAGCCATGCCTTCACCGCAAGTCTGGCACTTAAAATTTCTGAGAGAGGCGCATTAGAGACTGTCGAGTGAGACGGTCTCAGCAGCGACTGACCTATCAATAGTACCCATGCGAGGATCCATCAGGCCGCCTTGACGCGGTCTCCCAGTACCTTCGTCGATGACTTCAGGATGGATAATATGAGCGACGGATAAAGATTTCTGAGAATAATTCGTTTAATGATGACTGTTCGTGTTAAATCTCTAAATAAATCTCACCATCTCCTCCGGGCTCATCAATCCAAATTGGACCTCTTTGATCCCTTTCACCGGGCTAAATCGTGGAGTGAGATGGAGCGTACTGCACGAGCACGTGTACTAACGCAGCGCTGTGACTGAATTGGTGTCCTAAACTCATTTAATTATTTTTTCGCCAACGACGTGATGGCGTTAGCTGACAAGGAGCTTTACCATGATGGCTGGGATTGTCAATGGATTTGGGAGCGTGAAAATAATGAGGTGGTTTTAGAATGTGTTTGGAGGTGTTGGAATACACTGGGAATGCTTTCAGTCGCTTACTCACTCTACTTCTCAATGTGGCAATTCACTCAACAGTTTAAAATATCAATTCTCTAGTACAAAACAAGGCAGTTATTACAACAATCAATCATATACATTCAAATCCGCGTCTTTGCTCTCTCTTACTTTCTTCTCCTACCAGTCCTCCTCTTCGCCAGCAGCGATAGCCTCCAACTCGGCGTACTGGTGATCAATAGCACTCGACACGCTTGCAACGCGCTGTTCAGGCTTGAAGGAGCTTCTCCTCGACTTCTTGCTCATCCCAGCCGACGTCTTTGTCGGTGCTGTCGATGCTGCTTCTGGCTTCCCAAAGATATCCTGTCCCGCAGCTGGGGATTCAGCTACTGAGGACAACGCATATGGATATCTAGGCGGCGCAGCCTTGTGTACGACCTTCTTAGGCTTGATGGCTGAGTTGTGCGAGTGTGTGCTCTTAGTGATGCTGTTCACCAGTCCACCCTTACTGCTATCGTTGGAGTTGACGCGCATGCGCTTGGCGGAAGGCGCGGGCGTGGTGCTCTCAGAGGGTACATTCCTGCGCTTGTTGTTTGCGTTGCTGTGTGCCGCGGTCGAGCCAGTCGAGCCGTTTGAGACATTGAGTGATGAATTGGATGCCTTGCGAGTAACGCTTCCTCCTGCTGCAGCTGCTGGAGCCGCAGGCTTGCCCCCTCGACGCTTGTTCTCCTTCTCTTGTGCCACACTATCGATCCGGTCGCGCAGTGTCTGTGCAAAGTGCTCATCGTTGATGAGGAACAACCGCCCATTCTCGCTCTCCCACCCGTCCAACATGTCGAGGAGGTCGCGCTCGATTACTGGCTTCTTGGCCACGCGCTTCCGCATCTTCTCCTCGCGGATTAGACGACCGGGGTCGCGAGGTCCCCTGCCTAGCAGACGCGACACGTCGCTAGCGCTTTCCTTGTGCGTGGTGTCAGTGGAGCTAGTTTATGAGTACCACACACACCTGCAGCTGCTTCTCTTCAGACACCACTTGGTGGTAGAGGTGCACCTTTGTGAGAATGCGCCCCTTGGTGTTCTTCTCTTCTTGCAGCGTCGCCAGCATTTGCTCATGCTGAGCCAGGCACTCGTCGTTGAAGGAGTCTTAGGGGTGTTTGTTAGATATTGAAAGATAGGTCTGAAGTCACCCCTACCGTCTGTGAAAGCTGTGAAGGCTGTCCTCTCGTTTGGCCCGATCTGTATAAAGTCCCAGAGCTTTTCAATGTCACCTCTAATGCGCTGGACAAAGAGAGCCATATTCTCTCTCTTGAGCTCAAGCATTCTGTTGAGCTCCTGGTGGTACGCTTCAATGACAGCGAGGGTGCTTCCCATGTTAGCGTTGATAAACGCCTCTCTGTCCTCGTCGCCGACATCCAGCTTATCCCACAATGGGCTGAGCTCATCGTACAGCGTCTGAATCTCATTCTCACGCCGCAATTTCTCCTGTTCGTACTCGTCTACAAGCCGTTCAGTGTGCGCAAGGAGTGCATCCGTTGGAGTGAGTGTTTCGAGTACGGTGTCTATGATATTCTCGTCCTCCAACTCGAGCAGCTTGGGTATTTGAGGAAAGAACGCGTCTTCAAACTTGGCGATGGATTTGTCTTGGGCTTGTGTCGGTTGTGGGAGGGGTTCAATGATCTCGATGAGACTGTTGGTGAGACCGACGAGCAAGCCTTTGAGGAGTTCTCTGCGACGGTTGAGTTCAGTTTCAGCGCGCGTGAGGTTCTGTTCCATGCTTCTAAGACTGAAGAGGGTGACGTCGTTGTACTTTCCCGTATCTGGGGGAAGAGTGACGAGGGAATCGCCGAGTATGTCCTGCAATTTCTTGAGGCGGGTAGTGAGAGTACTCAATTTCGCACTGCGCTGTTTGTACGTTGCGCTGTACCCTTCGTACTCCTCCTTGAGTCTGTCGCGTCTAGCCAGCAGGGATTCCGCGCCGTTGCTGCTTCTGAATTTGGTAGTACGCTTCCCTTCTTCTCCGAGTGCCAGACGCAGCTCATCTACTTCCACGATTAAGCCATCACACTCTTTGGCCAGGTCTGCGGCGTCGCGCTGCCGCCTCCCGACGACATCCTTGGCTGCTGAGCGCGCCTCATCGACGAGCTTCTGAGTGAGCGCTTGTATGTGGAGCCGCGCCTCGTGCAGATCTTGCGGAGTACAGCTTGCGTCGTTTCCAATTCTCTCGTGCAGCTCAGCCAGTATCTGCGACGCAGGTTCAAGCAACGCATTTATGAACGGTTCAAATGAAGGTGGTGCTGCGTCTGAATTTTTATGCGGCGATCTCAATACCTCGTCCTCCCCCATTTCCATTTCTCCCCCCGTTGCAGCTGGTGGTGATGACATTTGGTGAGCAACACGCGAACGGAAAGAAGCACGCGTGGAAATGGCGAGAGGGTAAAATAAATGAGAGAAATACATTTAGCGGGGTTTGAAGAGGCTAATGAAACGCGTTATTTTCGCTCTTCTTGTGTTTGTTTGTGCTTCTACTCAGCCCAGGCCATCATCGCATCTCCCGGCAACGTCATCTCTCAATCACAAACAATCATGAAACTTCTCCTATTTATTCTACTCACAGCTCTGGCGTCTCTGCAGTCTGTGCAGTCAACCAGCGTCGCCATCGTAGGTGCCGGAGCCGGTGGATCCTCGGCAGCGTTCTATCTCTCGCGGGCAGCGAAGCAGAATGAAGATGTCATCGATATCGACGTGTTCGAGAGTCGTATGCAGGCTGGTGGTCGTGAGTGTATGACTTCCGATACTATACGCTCAATGCTCACCTCACATCTCTTATCGCCAGGCTCGCGCACAGTGACGCCGTACAACGACAGCAGCTACGATCCCGTAGAGCTGGGGGCAAGCATATTCGTTGGCGCTAATAAGGTGGGTTTGATTAGCGTTATTAACGCTGTCTTTCGGCACATCTCACCAACAAATACCACAGAACATGGTCAAGGCAGTAAGGGAATTCGACTACAACCTCGCGGACAGCTCGACTGGCTCATTCGGCATCTACGACGGCGAGTCGTTCGTCTTCGAGTCGAGCGATTGGACATATTGGAATTACGTCAAGTTGCTCTGGAGGTGGGTGTGCAATTGCGTTCAAAAACAGCCTCAGTCTCATCATGGCATACAGATATGGCTATGCAGCTCCTCGCAGAGTGCAATTGCGCGTGGGTGAGACCTTCGTAACTCCTCGCCCAAAACTCAACACCCAACCAGGTCAAGGAAGCGGTAGGCAAGTTCCTCCAGCTGTACAACGCACGCTTCCTGCACGATAACGGTCCATGGAAACACGCCGCTGACATGATTGCCGATCTGGGCTTGAGTGAGGAAGTTGGGCACAGCGCGCTATCATACCTCGACAACACGCGCTTCGCCAATGAGGTGGTAGAGGCGGCGACGCGGGTGAACTACGGGCAGGACATCGACTCCATCCACGCCCTCGGCGCTCTCGTGAGCATGGCAGGCAGTAACGGCATGGTGGGTGGCTGCTATCGCAAGCATACGCAAATCTCACACCACTCTCTAGTCAGTCGACGGCGGGAACTGGCGTGTGTTTCAGAGATTTCTCGAAGAATCTGACGCATACGTGCATTTCGGTAATGAGGTGGTCGATGTCCGGAGAACGGAAGAAGACAAGTGGAGAGTGTATGTGGATGGGATAGGCGCTACAGCTCGTCTATACGACTACGTGATCCTCGCTGCTCCCGTACCGCTCTTCCAGGTACCGTATGTCGATCTGCATGTTACGCTGGTTGCTACCAACGCTTCGTCGTACGCTGCAGACGCTATACACGGCATAGGACGCAACCCGCCATCGATGCTTCTCACTACCGACTTCAGGCACAGAGAAGGGGGGCCCGGCAAGCAGCCGCTCTCGTTCAACAGCATAAATTACGTGCAGAAGGCGAAGAGTGACAGTGAGGACGAGTGGATAGTTAAGATCTTCTCAGAAGAGCCCGACGCTTGGCGAGATGAGGACGTGAACGCACTGTTCGGCGGTGCACAGAACGTCGGTTGGACTCACAGACACACGTTTAAAGCATACCCCTACCTCACACCGCACTCTGCTTCAAACACTACCCAACTCCCTCCGTTCGAGATCGACGATGGACTGTTCTACGTCAATGCGATGGGTGAGTGTGCAGCGTTACCGATATAAATGCGATTACTGATGTCATTACAGAACCAATGATCTCGTACGTGTTTGAGTTACGCATGTCTCTGCTGACCAATATTGCACAGGACTATGGAGACGGAGACGCTATCAGCAAGGAACATCGTCGGGCTTGTCGCCGAGAAACTCAATTATTCAAAGGGATGGAAGGATGCTTGCGTTACTGAGAATGGAAGCGCACGGGACTGGGTGTGGATCGATTGCCAATGAGGGACGAGAACACAGCTTCGTCAGGCACACTGGCATTTATTTCTAGCGAATTGTACCGAGCCATTTTATCAGTCTAGATTTAAAAATGGAAATGCCTCTTTAAGTCGTACCACTAAGTTCGAAGAAGCCAAAGTCACGCACCACCCAACGGCAAAAGACAAAAGACTTAGGATGATCAACGTTGCATTAATCACACTGGGAGCAGTAGCGTCCACGACCTACGGACACATTTTCCCAACTGGCACGATGGGTCCAACCAACCCAATGCCAACGCTCGGCACAGCAATTAACCAGGGTTCAGACGCACGTCTTCTGTCGATCAACTCGGCTGAGGACTTCTGTCTCTACGCGCCTCAAGAATACGGTCCACAGATCGGTGAGTCTAGACTGAGAATTTAGTGCAACGGAAGCTAATACCAAAATAGGAGATGTGGAGGGAGAAGTAGTAGCGTGGTGCACTAAGCCACGTAACAACGCGCGTCTCATTCCAGACGGTACGATTACCGGTGTTCACTACCAGAAGACGCCAGCCTTCGTTCAAATCCACGCCGTTGGTGACTTCACGAAGGTGAACGTACTCGGTGGTGATTCAGGTGGAGAATTGGACCCACACGGAGCGACAGGCGAGGGTAACCCAGTCGGTGGTAACGTCACAGCACTCGTCGACGGCCAAGAGCAATCGTACGAGGAATGGATGAGTTTCATCTCCAGCGACCAATTCTGTGCTCGTATCTGCACAGACGAGCCAGTCGGCGGCTGGTCCACTGGCACGTGGTGTGAGCACAAGCTCGATTTGATGGGTTGTGATTTCGTTATGCCAATCCAAGGTGCATACAACGAAGGCGAGTTCAACAACTGCGACGCAGACGTCGGTTTCCCTCCAGGAGTCTACCCACAAGACGACGGCAGCTACTCCACCTTTGCGCAGTACTACGAGGGTAGCTACTACGGTGGTGACGGTCTCGAAACTTCTTACACCGTCGGCACCACTGTCACTCCAACTGGTCCAGCCACCACTCCAGCAGTATCTAACTGCACTCCTGTGCCATCACCATCAAACGGCATCGACATCGCTAATCCTACCGTCAACTACCCAGTCGCGCCAACCCCAGTGGCACAGAACGACGTGCGCTACAACCTCCAATTGCACCCAGATGGCGCAGACCAATGTCTCGGTCTTGCTGGCGAACCTGCTAACAACACCCCACTCGCTGTCGTAGACTGCAACGGCGCTCCAGCTTGGTCAATCAAGCGTGGTGGCCCTGCTCTCATCAGATACGCACCTGATAACAACTTCTGCATCGACGCTGGTAACAACGCTGGCAAGATCTACACTTGCTACGACGATCAACCTAACCAGCAACTCTACTTCACTGACGATGACAGAGTCGCTCTCGATGGAGGCCTCTGCCTCACTGATAACAACGGTGACATCGCCTTCCAGGGATGCACTGATAATAACCAAGCTCAAGTCTTCAGCGCTTAATTTGGCGTAGCATTCACTCTGACGTGATATTATCCGCGTTATTCACCACGCTATCTACCACGATTTACTTTATCTTATATTTTACAAGGGACATTAATTATTAATGCATTGATTTGAACATACTAGACTGTCTGCATTGTGTGGATGTGTGCTGTGTTTATCAACCCGATAAGACTTGTTTCAATATCATGATCAGAATTATACATTGCTTATACACCGAATTGATAGCTGAGAGCACTTCGAAGACACAACGTCGGTAATTCCGCCATTCCACTCCTTCATCTCATACCACCACGGCGAAATGCCAGCATCCGATACCCAGGAATCTCCCAGCGCACCCACAACATCCAAAATGGCAGTTCTCCAGCCCGACATCATATTCGAAATTGCTGATATCTTGAAGGCTGACAACTACTATTACCCAAGAGTGCCTGTTATCACCCGCTTATCGCTCATCAACAAACACTGGGAAGCGCACATGAAGCTACATCCTCGTAGGCTCTCCATTCAACATACTTATTATCGCTCATCGCGCTGCAGTATTTAGCACTGCGCATTTTGATTTGAGAAGGCCATCTGGCGGCATATCCTCCGAAGATGTCGAGGAATGGCTGATGAACCCCAATCGCAGACACAGATTGATTCACTCATTATCTCTCTATTTCAACCGTCTTACAGACTATGAAGCTTTTTGCCATTTGTTGGACAATCAGCTAAGTGACGTAAAGTTCAACACATTCAAAGTAAGCGCATGGAATGATAATCGCCGCAACGAAGTTTATGAAGTAAAAGAACTTCAGTTCCCTCAATCTCTTAAAGCTCGTCAGTTGACAGTCTTAAATCACAAAGATCGCAGGGGTTTCAATTGGGAGAGTCTCAATTCTCCTTTACGCGACAACCTGGTCTCGCTTAACGTTATTGATAGGAAGTTTGATCCTAAAAACCATGACCTTGCCTTCAAATCACTCAAAAAGCTCAGTACTCATTCTGTCGAAAATTCACGTATCCGCGAGTGGAACGATTTCTTGAGAAGGCATTCTTCAATCAACAGCTTATCGATTCGTGGCTCATATGACATCTTCTTGACTAGTCGCTTCCATAAGTCACAGAATCAGCTGCCGCTAAAAATTGACTCGCTCCACAACCTTGAAAGACTAAGGCTGAGTGAAATGCCTGTCGACATAGAAAGCGAAAACATCCAACGTGTCCCACTCAAGAGTCTGACATATTCGATCGGTAGTAATCTAAACCACCATTGGACAATCCTGTCAAGTACGCTCGAGACGCTGGACGCTCGCTTTGTAAGTCTTTCTGTCAAGAGCTGCTAACAATCTGACAAATCTTCTGGATGTTATGGGACTTATCGACTGGGAACACGATTTGTTGAATCCCAAGGTGCTTTGCAAGTTGAACAACATCAAGTGTTTCCGATTGGACGGTTATAACATGATTCCAAAGTTCGCTGAGGCTTTCAGCTCAGGTCTTTATGACAACGCCATGCCTATAATCGAAGATCTCGAGCTCAGTGGTTCACGTGTGGCCAAGAAAGCTTTGTATCGCTTCGTTGGCAAGCACAAGCGTCTTTGTAGAATTGACGTTCAGTGCTACAAGAAAAGGTACACCGGAAATCCTCGAGAGGTTTGCGTATGAGAAACTGACGAAGGTTCATGTTGAATCTACACACAAACACACTACCTCTATCTCTTCAAGCTGCCGCC
>SPNW01000068.1:0-49620 GCA_004918325.1 Wallemia hederae
GCTGCTGTTGCCAATTTCAGACCAATCTAATCTACGCACTCGGTAAGCACACAAAAGCAGTTCAGTGAGTAAAAATGTACGCATGCAATCAGTACATTCTCTGGAAATGATTTACAGTGGTTACAGGATGTTACAGGATGTTAAGGATGTTACAGGATTTTATGGATGTTACAGGATGTTATGGATGTTACAGGATGTTATGGATGTTACAGGATGTTATGGATGTTACAGGATGTTACAGGATGTTACAGGATGTTACAGGATGTTATGGATGTTACGGATGCTACAGGATGTTACAGGATGTTACAGGATGTTATGGATGTTACGGATGTTACAGGATGTTAAGGATGTTACAGGATGTTACAGGATGTTATGGATGTTAAGGATGTTACAGGATGTTAAGGATGTTACAGGATTTTATGGATGTTACAGGATGTTATGGATGTTACAGGATGTTATGGAGGTTACAGGATGTTATGGATGTTACAGGATATTACAGGATGTTATGGATGCTACGGATGTTACAGGATGTTACAGGATGTTACAGGATTTTTAGGATGTTATGGATGTTTCGGATGTTACAGGATGTTACAGGATATTATGGATGTTACGTGATGTTATGGATGTTATCGACACAGTAAACCACTTATTGGGCGAGTACAGATGCAGTCGGTGCAGTGTACTGACTCAGTCTGAACATGACTTCCTCCCTACATACAGGATGTTATGGATGTTACAGGATGTTACAGGATGTTACAGGATGTTACAGGATGTTACAGGATGTTACAGGATGTTACAGGATGTCACAGGATGTTATGGATGTTACGAATGTTACAGGATGTTACAGGATCTTATGGATGTTACGGATGTTACAGATGTTACAGGATGTTACAGGATGTTACAGAATGTTACAGGATGTTACTGGATGTTATGGATGTCACAGGATGTTACAGGATGTTATGGATGTTATGGATGTTACGGATGTTACAGGATGTTACAGGATGTTATGGATGTTACGGATGTTACATGATGTTACAGGATGTTATGGATGTTACGGATGTTACAGGATGTTACAGGATGTTATGGATGTTATGGATGTTACAGGATGTTACAGGATGTTACAGGATGTTACAGGATGTTATGGATGTTAAAGGATGTTATAGATGTGAAAGGATGTTACAGGATGTTACAGAATGTTATGCATGTTTCAGGATGTTACAGGATGTTATGGATGTTTGAAGATGATTTGGATGTTATGGATGTTAGAGGATTTATGGATGTTATGGATGTTCTGGATGTTAAAATGGATTTTATGGATGTTCACTTCTGCATTTTTGCATTTCTGCATTTCTGCCCTTTTGCACTTCTGCAATTCTGCATTCCTGCACTTCTGCACTTCTGCACTTTTGCAATAATGCATTTACGCACTTCTGCATCTCTGCAATAATGTGTTTATGCACTTCTCCACCTCTGCAATAGTTTATTCATGCACTTCTGCACTTCTGCACTTCTGCACTTCTGCACTTCTGCAATAATGTGTTTATGCACTTCTCCACCTCTGCAATAGTTTATTCATGCACTTCGGCATTTCTGCATTTATAAATTACTGCATTCCTGCATTTCTGCATTCCTGCATTTCTGCATTTATGCATATCTGCTTTTATGCATCTCTGCATTTATGCATTTATGCATTTCTGCATCTTTGCGTTTATGCATTTATGCATTTCTGCATTTCTGCATTTATAGACATGGGCATAAGCCGTACTTTAGTATTACTTGTACTCGATTTAGTATACTAGCGTAGATCACACACATCTCATACTTAAACTTATACTTGTGCAGTATAAGTATAGTATCCGTACAAGCTAGTATATTGCCAAGTATACTATTGTGTACTGGCGGAAATAGAGTCATGCATGGGCAAATGTTTTGTGAAGCATTAGCCTACTCTGGGATAGAGTCTAATCTGGCACGCTTGCTTGAGTGTTCGGGAACGTTTGAACAATCCGAGCGGCGCTTGCGAGGTTTGACGACGCCTTTGAGCTCTTCATAATTAAGCAATCCCCTCTTCGACCAGGATCCAAGCGTCAGCATGTTGCGAGAACTGTTGCTCGCCAGCCTGCCTCTCCGCTTGTTCATCATAAACCCAGCGACACTAAACGATCTCTCTACTTCTACGCTCGACGCTGTATCACGTGTCAGCCATATGCGGGTGGCCAGGACGTCAGACGCACCCGGCATAGACATATAATCAATCGCCATTTGGCGAAGACCTGTAAAGTCCTCTGGCTCCGTCAGCCACCAATCTAAGGGCGAAACATTCTTTGAATTGTCGGTGGCGTGCTGCATGACGAATTGGAGTAGAGGGTCTGGAGGAGCTTGTCGATTTTTTTTGCCAGCTTGAGTATTTGTCACCCGTCTCCTGAACCTTAAATCAATCGTCAGCTACACGTCTACCCACTTCATTCTTCTCCTTGCCGTCAATGATTTCGACCTCATCTTGGAAATAGTGCGCCATAAACAACTCTCTAGCTTTGTGGATAGCGTTGTCGATCCAACCGCTCTCCCAGTTCATATACTTGAGGTATTCTACGCGACAGAATGGGTTCAGCACTGCTTGAATTGTCAGTCATGGCCGTTCAATAAGAAGAAGAAGGAAGACTGACGGAGAGCAATACTGTACAGCTCATGGTCATCCGTCTTCTGATAGTACTTAATGTTGATGTTCTTGGCTTTGACGATACCGTTCTTCAAAGACTGTGGTATACGAGGATTGAGTGCTCTATCAGTCAGAAACTCATCTAATCTGTCCATCTCTTCGATCACTACCGCCACTGATGGTACTGTTCTTCCGGTGCTGAATTTGAGAGTAAGATCTTTAATTTTCTAATAGTCTGCATAAGTGAAATCCTTCTCTGTGACCAACACCCACTTTTAAAATATCCAAGAGCGGCTTGAACGTGTTAAATTCTCTCGGGTGGCACCTGTTGTTCCTATCGAAGGATCTGGCGAAATCGTAGTACCTCATGATCATGGGCTGAAGGCGTATCGCAGCCTCAGTCATCTTGTAAAGGCTATTCCAGCGTGTCTTTACATCCAGAGGGATGTATAGAACCCCTGACTGTGTTAACGTTCCTTTGGTGTCTTCTAACGCCTGCGGCCAAGCGAGCTTTTCGGACAAGGTGTACTTGATCTTCTTGGCCATATAGCGGATCTTGGCAATAAACAGACCGCAGTCTCGATGAAAGTTATCAACACTCTCGACGTCGTCGGCCGTGGTATCGTCTGCGATTGCTCTGTGGACCTCTTCGTCTGGCATTTCGTCATCCGTGTCATCGAAGTCTTCACCATCGGACTCATCTGCAGCATCAGCGACTTCCGTTGAGTCTTGAGCCGTATGAGTTTCAACTTCATCCATCTGTATTGTCTCCAGGTTGAGTGTGCCGCCAGCCTCATCGAAGGAGCAGTTGTAGATCGAACGTAGCATGCCCATAACAATGAGGTTCAAGATATGTGCGAAGCATCTGCTATGAGAATGCCGCCCACGGAAGAGTTCGTAGCCTTCGAAGTGCTGCAGGCTCTCCAGCATCGTGTCGTTGGCCGAGGCATTGTCAGTTACTATGCCGAGTATACGGTCACGGATATTGAAAGCTGTAGCAACCTTGTTGATAACCTCAGCCATCGCATCACCACTCTGACCTCCTCTCATCTCTTCGAATCCAAGGACGATACTCTTGTAGCAGTTATCCTTGTCAACGAAGGTGGCTGTTACTCCTAAGAAGTGAGTGTTGAAGGGACTAGTCCAGCCGTCGCACCCAAGATGTATGGCAGATTTGGCGCTACGTAGCTCTTTGCTCACGCACTGCGCAGCTACTGGGTATATCTTCTCGGCGTCTCTGCTGACCATCTTTCTTTCGCTGAGATTGTTGGCGAGAGCCGGCCATTGATTTCCGATAAGGCGTTTGAGGCCAGAATCCTCTAGTGAGGAGAAGGATCTGTTGCCATCAGCAACGAAGAAAACGCAATCGACTCGCAACGTTGCTAAATCAAGTTCCCGGTGCTCATGTCCAACGCCGACGTTCCTCAAGGTCAGCTGCCTGTCCTTGTTCGATGGATTTTTTGTACACGCTGCAACGTGTCCTGTCAGTCCTCCATGACCCTTGTGCTGCTGCCTATTGCGGACAGATACGACTGCATCGCAGTAACTAGGATTTCGTCAGCCACTGTAGCCTGCTTGGTAGATCATGATCGACTCACATACAGCGCCACTCGTAAAAAACGGCGCCACCATCAGCTTCCAATTTCTGCTTCTCTCGGAGTTGGTCGTGAGCAGCGAAGGAAGGAGGGTGAAAGTGAAAAAAAAGTGAGCCTGGTCTGGCTGCGAGCTCAGCTCTGAATTTCTCAAGTTCTTTCTCGGGATCGTCTAAAAACTTTGGCGAGTTCCGGTTTGAGGGTGTAAGGATCGGCGATTGTAGTGATGGCGATTGATCGGCAGCTGGAGATTCGGATCCGCGCATTCTAAGTTGGCTGTTTGTGGCTGACAATTTTCAGTCCAGAAAATCATTCTTATTCGAAGACCATCTTAGTTCCGGTATTCATTCCAAAGTCTGACGACGTCAACACTGTCATCGCAAATTGAGTTTTGGTCGTAGAAGCACAAGAAGTATATGTATATACTCTTGAGGTTTCAAATACTTATACGAAATATTTATTGAATGCATTTTGTGTACTTGTACTCGTACTGCCGCCAGTATAAGTACAGGAAAGTACAGTCACAATCAACCAAAATCTTGTACTGGATGAGTAATACTGCTAGTATGTACTAGCTCGTACAAGTTATGCCCATGTCTATGCATTTATGCATATCCGCATTTCTGCGTTTATGCATTTCTGCATTTATGCATTTATGCATTTATGCATTTCTGCATTTATGCGTTTCTGCTTTTCTGCATTTCCGCATTTCTGCATTTCTGCATTTCTGCATTTCTGCAATTATGCATTTCTGCATTTCTGCATTCATGAATTTATGCATTTCTGCATTTATGCGTTTCTGCTTTTCTGCTTTTCTGCATTTCCGCATTTCTGCATTTCTGCATTTATGCATTTATGCATTTCTTCATTTATGCAATTCTGCATTTATGCATTTATGCTTATCTGCATTTCTGCATTTCTGCCTTCATGCATTTCTGCATTTCTGCATTTCTGCATTTCTGCATTTATGCATTTCTGCAATCATGCATTCATGCATTTCTGCATTTCTGCATTTCTGCATTTCCGCATTTCTGCGTTTATGCATTTCTGCATTTCTGCACTCTGCATTGCTGCATTTCTGCATTTCTGCATTTCTGCATTTATGCATTTCTGCGTTTATGCATTTCTGCATTTCTGCATTTCTGCATTTCAGCATTTCAGCATTTCAGCATTTCAGCATTTCAGCATTTCTGCATTTCAGCATTTCTGCATTTCCGCATTTCTGCATTTCTGCATTTATGCATTTATGCATTTATGCATTTCTGCATTTATGCATTTATGCATTTCTGCATTTCTGCATTTCTGCATTTATGCATTTCTTAATTTCTGCATTCATGCATTTCTGCATTTCTGCATTTCTGCATTTCTGCATTTATGCATTTCTGCATTTATGCATTTCTGCATTTATGCATTTCTGCATTTATGCATTTCTGCATTGCTGTATTTCTGCGTTTCTGCATTTCTGCATTTCTGCATTCATGCATTTCTGCATTTATGCATTTATGCATTTCTGCATGTCTGCATTTCTGCGTTTATGCACTTCTGCATTTCTGCATTTATGCGTTTCTGCATTAGTGCATTTATGAATTTCTGCATTTCCGCATTTCTGTATTGCTGCATTTCAGCATTCATGCATTTATGCATTTCTGCATTTCTGCATTTCTGCATTAATGCATTTATGCTTTTCTGCATCTATGCGTTTCTGCATTTATGCATTTATGCATTTCTGTATTAATGCATTTCTGCATTTATGCATTTCTGCATTTATGCATTTCTGCATTTATGCATTTCTGCATTCATGCATTTCTGCACCCTAGGAAACCCTTCCTGTTCTGGAGAGGGGAAAATAAATCCATAAATGTTGATCATTTTATTTCCGAGTAAAACTACCATCATACGAAAGCGGCGACTCTAAAATGATTTTTGGTGGCTTTTTAGATACGATCTCACCTCTCCGTCGCTATACAGAGTGTGTTTTGACGAGTACAGTGAACACGACAGTCTGACGCCAAGTTGGGTCGTTCAAGTGTATAAACAGACATTTTAGACCCGACAATAGTTTATGGTGACCTTGCTTTGTCCTCAAAAAATGCTACACTCGAGCTATTAAGGTTTTCAGGTGTTTTAGGCCTCTGTGTGAATAGCACGATTTTTGCGAGCTCTAAAACGCACATATTTGAATAGCTTGGAGCACAAGAAGTCTCGTCACAGGCTTTGTTCGTTTATCGACCGATAGACTGTCGCAAAAATTTTCAAGCTCCATTCGACGACTATAGAAACTAAAATTTAACACGATCTTGTGATAGGCACTGCAAAGCCACAGCTTAGCTGCGTGTATCTTTAACTCCGTGTTGTAGCTGCTGATAGATCGTCAATTTAGAGTAGTTTGTATTGCAGCTAATGCTTGTGAAATGACAGCCTTATACGTGAGAGAGAATGAAATTAATTCAATAGCTTTTCCTAGCATTTTATTTACATTAATCAGCACGATATCTGTTATCTTATCGTTGAATCGTGACCATCATGTGGACGGGGCTAATGAGGAGGGAGTGAAATGATATGAAGACGATCAACAAAAGACGTTCGCTCAGGATACGTGTATTTTCTCTTCCTGCCGGTTCTGCTGTCCCTGCGCTTGTATTCAACTGCTGGCGTGTAGAAAGGACAGAGGAGAGCTCCTATATCACCTGCGCCAACGAAGACGACCTCATCCTCCAGCGCCTTATTCAGCTCACCTACAATGAAGGCAGTGGCAAACCTGTCGACCTCCACCTCACTCGTTTTGTATAGACGTATGCACGCCACTTGGTGCCATCTACCCTCGAAGTAATGTTTGGCATAGTATTGGACTATGCCGTAGCGCCTTGGTCCTTCCACCATAACTACAACGTCATCGGTGCGATTAGCATTCTCATCCACCAACAAGTCAACCTAGCAAGGAGTCAGGGTGCATTCAGTCAGGCAAGTCCACGCACTCGTATAGTGTATGCGTTGCGTCTGTTAAGATCTGACGTATGAGGATACTCTACCGAGCCATACATTTCCCCGTCCATCTCCATCCGTCCGTAAGGCTCAAAGTTGGGGCTACAGTGTGCCTCGGCGTAAGGAAAGTCAATGATGCGGTGCCCAATGTACGCCACGCTGTAGAAATTGCAGAGTGCAATCCGATCATTTTTGTCTAACGTACGTCCAGGTTGAGCATATTTCAGCGTCACCTGTGAGGCTGGAGTGTCATAGTACTGGTCATTGCTGATGCCTAGCCCGTCAGTGTCCTCATCGTTACCGTCGTCGACATCTGTTGAACTCTCCGTGTCCTTAGCCAGTAGGCTCTCAAAGTTACGCCAATCAAAGTGGCTATCCAGAAAGGACTTGTTGATTTCCTGTAGCCGAATCAGCTGGTCGAGTCTGTTGTTCAGGTTTGCAGCTGGCCGACTCCTTGAGGTGACGAGGGTACCAAGTCTGCCGATAAGCCTTTCAGTAGAGAAGGCCCAATAGTGCTGCATTGGCCCGTATGCTCGTACGTTGTCCGCCACGTGTAGAAGATAGTGAAAGGTGATTGAGCACGCCTTCAATCGATTGTAGTCATTCTTCAAGTAGATACTGTACTGATGAATAGATGTCCTTGCATTTAACGCAACTCACATCTCATAGTCTTTCACGAATTTGTGCATCAGTTGCTCCACTTCGTCTAGCTCACTTGGCCCAACCCCGTCGACGGATAGAAGCAGCTGATGGGCTCTCACGAAAAGAGCCCAGTGATCTACTACATGGGCTGGCAGGAAGGCTGCTATTTGTGAGCAAGAGCGAGATAAGCCACTGGTACTCACCATTTACGAGGGGCATAGAGTATAGCATAAGGAAATCAAGATATTCCTCTGCTTGAAGACTTGAGTTTGTTGCTAAGTCTCGGAGCTTTCTGCCGAATGCACCAGGTATGTTGTTGCTGTTCTTGGCGTATGTTGAACCAAATAACTTGGCTTTAGCCTTTTTCAAGTTGTAGGTCTCCTTGTTCATATTGTCGTCTTTGAAGAACTTTGCCAACCAGTGTCGTATCATATTCTTTGTGACATTAGACACTGAGTTATGCATGGCCTCATAGGCTATGCCGTCGGGGTACTTCAGAGTTGGGACATGAGCGAGGAGAGGCTCTCTTGTTATCCCAGTTGCAGTTTGGTATTCGAGAATGTCTGCCTTGGGGAAGTCATGCACTTGCATGTGGTACAAACGATTCCAAGATGGGACATAATCGTCGATAGTCTTCCTGCGTAGATCGCACTTCGCTTCATACTCGCGAAGTGCACTTTGAACCTTTCCAATCTTGTGGTGATGAACAGGAGCAGCAGGCGCACTGTGAGGGAAGTAGTAGCGGCTAGGTTTACCAGCCGCAATGAATTCCAATCCGTGCAAATGACAGTGTCTGCAACTCTGGATACCGCCTGTAGACTTTGTGCCAGAAAGCTTGGCTGCGGCTGGAATATCAGCAAACATTAGGATGAGGTGAGCTTTCATGGTTCTCTTAATGTAACGCTGTTGACCTTGATACTCATCATAGGCCACAATTTCAACGCCATCTGTGTCACGAAGATCAATGCTGGCTAAGCTGAGCTTGCAAAAGACGTACCTCTTAAAGGACCATTAAGCTCATTGATGAGAGGTCTTAGGAGCGAGTCTATGTCAGCAGGACCTTTTGGTCCCGAGGTGACAGATATGGGCAATAAATTTTCCAGCCTATATCTAATCTTAGGACTCAGAGAGAAGTTCACCAGAGTGAGTAAGTAACACTCGTGTGTGACGCTTGATCAGTGAGTCATTGAGTCCTCGAATTCTAGTGAGACTCACTTTTTAAAAAGCTGAAAGCCATCGCCGCTCAATCCAAGGCGAACAGTGTACTGATTGTCGTCGGGAGCGAGATTGTCCTTGTAGTAGGAACCATCAAAGTAATCTCTTATATACTCTGACGGTTCCTTCAGATGCTCATGTCGATACGCCATCTGTTTTGCGGTCTTAGAGTGCCGGAAGAGGTTGGAAAGCCGCGGCGTCAGGGGGTAGTATCTATACACACCCCTTTGCTTTCCCTTGGCATCGAAAAGCCGAGCGCTGCAGTAAAAACAGATGCTTTGAGGAGACAGTGTCTCTAAGTCTGTGTAGGCGCAGCAGCCATCCGGGCATGCTACGTATTCGTGTATTTCAACTTCTCTAGACAGGCGCACAACCTCGTTTAGAGTGGACTTCCATGAGCCAAACTGGCTAGACTCCGGTATGGAGAATATTTTTGCAGCGTAATTGAACTGTTTGTCTGTGAAATTGTGCATGAGCTTGCCAAACGCCGCATTTAACCTCTTGCGTTGGTTTTGCGAGAGAGTCGAGGCGTCCCGTGGTCGTTCTACTTGTACTGTGGCCTCCTCGATTGATGTTGAGATGCGCTCATCGTCGCCGGGTATGACCCAGCCGTCTTCCTGTACGCCTGGTGCTATGTAAGGAATGTTATCGTCTTCATAGCAATTATCCTCCTCCATGCTCATAGGATTGGCGTCGTTGTCATTGCTAATCGAATCGACGTCATAAGGCGTCTCGCTGCCAAGTTCTAGGCTGCCGTCCGATGAAGCGTCCCGACTGCTAGACATGATACCGGCTTCAAGATTTTGTAGTCGTATCACTTCCTCATGATTACGGAAGCGATACTTGTTAGGCGAGTTCTTGTGGTCCCTGACGTGACGCTGGCTTTTGAGCGGCACCTGGCCATTTACAAATGGACAAAAATAACATTTGCGATTGGTATCTGACAGTCTTGCCATATCTTGGTACAAGAAAATTTTATTTTCGTAATTATCTTGCCCGTCTGTGTTCAACTCTCTATTCGCTCCAAGTAAAAAAGACGATGCATAAATCTGCGAAAAAACCCAATGGTAGGACAATGCACAGAGGATGGACTAATATGGATGTCCACCGGTGTAAGTTACTAGAGGAAGACCTCAGAAACGGCAAATACGTCAACCCCTTCAGTAGAAGGGCCAGCGAATATCGCTATCATAAGTATAAAGATTCCTTTATGGAGCCTCCCACCATCAAAGAAGCGGCTTTATGCGCTTGTGGGTTGGCACAAGACACCTACAAGGACTACCGCAGGCAAGTTGAATACACCACAATACAATACGCAAATTGACACACACAAAGCGCAATTCGAAAAGCATTGCAAACGATTCGCGGTAGAGGAGAACTCACCGACGGAGAGCCTGCCCGTGATGTCGCCTACGAGCCATCTTACCACGAGATCTGCCTCTTCAATCTGTTGAAGGTGCCAGAAGAAGTAACACATTCCTACACAGGTATACTCACCTGCTAACAAAATTGCAGATGCCAGAAGACTGGAACAACTTCACAGATCGGTTTCCATGGTTCTTCAGTTCCGTTGTGCAAAATATCGTCGATGAACGAACCAAATACCGCAACAAGAAAGCAAGAAAGCAGGGTGAGCCATGACTCATACGACAAACTACGTCTGATCTTCCCAAGCTGCCATCACCAAGAACGTGAACGTTTACGTGAACGTACTCGGGCAAGAGAACAATCCCAGGCACAATGAGCACGATTGTAGCAGCGAGGACGACGTCAGCGACGAGGAGGAGAGCGACAACGAACTCAACAACATCGATGAAGGCATCGTCGATGAAGCCAACAACATCAACGAAGGCTTCATCAATGAAGGCACCGACGACGAGGACAGGGAGGACGAGGATAGGGAGGACGGGGACAGGGAGGACGAAGACAGCGACGACGAGGACAGGGAGAGCGAGGAGAGCGACGACGAGGACCGGGAGGGCGAGCACAGGGAGGACGAGGGCAGCGATGACGAGGGCAGCGATGACGAGGGCAGCATCCCCGAAGAAGTCGGTACCGACAACAACGTTGATGTCAACACAACGGACACCATCAATGGCACTAGACAAGGAGGTCGTGAATACGGGCGTGGTGTAGCCCGGAGAAGCCAACTAATCAACACACCAGCCCCCCCTGAGACGCACCGCGAGCGAGGAGTTACTAACGCAGGTCGTATCCCCTCGAACACGCGTAATAGCGATGTGACAGGCAGGTATAGCCACAACAAGGAGAACGTATCAAGAAATCCTCCATCAAGACAGAGTACATCTCTATCAACTGCCCCTCATCAACAGCAGCGCCCAAACGCTTTGAACGCTCGCGGGAGATACTGCGAACTTAGCGATGAAGAACAAGGAGAAGAAGACCGCGGAGAGCAATTCGTTGCTGTCAGACCCAATCAGACACGCTATCCACGTAAGTTTTATCGCACGCTCGATCAATCTGATTATGAATATAGTTGCAGATGTTGATGGTCAGGCATCAAACTCTCCAAATGCAAACGGCGCACAAGTTGCGGAAAAGCGGAGCACTCGACAGTCTCAAAGGCGTACGTTCTTCAGCTCTTAGACTCCTCAACGTGCTCACTGTTTATCCTTAGAAACGCAACTTGGACATGGCACGATTCAAGGTAGTGCAAGCGGTGAGGTAGACTGACTCTGAGTACAACCTGCTAACGCTATACAGTGAACAGAGCCGATCAGCCTAGTCGCCAACACCCAACGCCTTCTCCTGCACAACCTTCGACCGATTCACAAGCCACACCGATTCTTCAGCGCAAGAGAGGTAGACCTCGCAAGAACCACACACCGGTGAATCAAGGCTATCCTGCTACTAGGGCGAGGACTACCGCGTCTCCAGGCGGTGGATCGGGAGGTTGAATACCTGGCAGTGAATACGCTCAGCAAAGACAGCAAATGTATTAACTGCAATGAATTATTCTTTACTCTATTTTATTTGAACTGGTGAGCGCTAGGATGCAGGCTGCATTTGGACAGTCCGCTGACAGAAGGGGAAAAATTCCCCCTCATGGGGCGTAAAAATTGCCGTTTCCGCCTGTACAGGGGGACTGATATTCCACCTCCTGAAGCGGAAAATTCCCCTTGCACAGGTGGACTGGGATCGTAGGGGCATTCATGCATTTCTGCATTTCTGCATTTCTGCATTTCTGCAATTTTGCAATTATGCATATCTGCATTTCTGCATTTATGCATTTATGGATTTATGCATTTATGGATTTTTGCATTTACGCATTTATGCATTTCTGGATTTATGAATTTCTGCATTTATGAATTTCTGCATTTATGAATTTCTGCATTCCTGCATTTCTGCATTTATGCATTTCTTAATTCCTGCATTCATGCATTTCTGCATTTCTGCATTGCTGCATTTCTGCATTTCTGCATTTATGCATTTCTGCATTTATGCATTTATGCATTTATGCATTTATGCATTTCTGCATTTCTGCATTTCTGCATTTATGTTTTTCTGCATTTCTGCAATAATGCATTTATGCATTTCTGCATTTATGCATTTCTGCATTTATGCATTTCTGCATTTATGCATTTTGCATTTATGCATTTCTGCATTTAAGCATTTCTGCATTTATGCATTTCTGCATTTATGCATTTCTGCGTTTATGCATTTCTGCATTTATGCATTTCTGCATTGCTGCATTTCTGCGTTTCTGCATTTATGCATTTCCGCATTTCTGCGTTTATGCATTTCTGCATTTATGCATTTCTGCATTTCTGCATTTATGCGTTTCTGCTTTTCTGCATTAGAAAATATCTGCACTTATGCATTTATGCATTTCTGCATTTCTGCATTTAAGCATTTCTGCATTTCTGCATTTCTTCAATTATGCATTTCTGCATTTCTGCATTTCTGAATTTCTGCATTTCTGCATTTCTGCATTTCTGCATTTCTGCATTTCTGCATTTATGCATTTCTGCATTTCTGCATTTCTGCATTTATGAATTTCTGCATTCCTGCATTTCTGCATTTATGCATTTCTTAATTCCTGCATTCATGCATTTCTGCATTTCTGCATTTCTGCATTTCTGCATTTCTGCATTTCATCATTTCTGCATTTATGCATTTCTGCATTTATGCATTAGAAAATTTCTGCATTTATGCATTTCTGCATTTCTGCAATTTTGCAATTATGCATACCTGCATTTCTGCATTTATGCATTTATGGATTTATGCATTTATGGATTTTTGCATTTACGCATTGATGCATTTCTGGATTTATGAATTTCTGCATTTATGCATTTCTGCATTTATGAATTTCTGCATTTCTGCATTTCTGCATTTATGCTTTTCTGCATTTATACATTTCTACATTTCTGCATTTCTGCATTACTGCTTTTATGCGTTTCTGCTTTTCTGCTTTTCTGCTTTTCTGCTTTTCTGCATTTCAGCACTTATGCATTTCTGCATTTCTGCATTTCTGCATTTCTGGATGCATTTCTGCTTTCCATCATTTCTGCATTTATGCATTTCTGCATTTATGCATTTATGCATTTCTGCAATTTTGCATTTCTGTATTTATGCATTTATGCATTTATGCATTTCTGTATTTATGCATTTATGCATTTATGCATTTATGCATTTATGCATTTATGCATTTATGCATTTCTGTATTCATGCATTTCTGCATTTCTGCATTTCTGCATTTCTGCATTTCTGCATTTCTGCATTTCTGCATTTCTGCATTTATGCATTTATGCATTTATGCATTTATGCATTTCTGTATTTCTGCATTTCTGTATTTCTGCATTTCTGTATTTATGCATTTTTTCATTTACGCACTTTCGCATTTATGCATTTTGCATTTACGCATTTCTGCACTTCTTCGTTCATCTACATATGCATACTTGGAATTTTGCACATCTGCATTTGTGTTTTCGCATTTCACAACTTACTATTTGAACCTGTAAATATAACGATACTCATCAATTCCGTGGCATTAACATAGAAAGCTTTCTTAAATTAAGGTACGAGTGCACAATTTATTGGTGACTTAATCTCATAGAGCGGTACGGGACTAAGAGGCGAAAACTTGAGTGTATGTGTTGATGCTTTTACAGCCACTAAAAGGTTTAAGATATATCAATTTTAATAACTCTCAACTTACTGGCGCCCACTGAGGATCCATCTTCGCAATGTTGTTCGGATGTGTTGCCTGAGCGATCAAATCCAAAACACTTTGAGATGCAGGTGAAATTGGGGCTCCTTCGGTGCTTTGGTTCTGATGCAGTTGCTCACGCTCGTATTTACAGCCCATCACGGTTGCTCTAGCAACAATTTTCTCGACGTTTTGCTCTATGCTTCTACGCACTTCTCCATCTGAAGGTCCTTGTCGGCGCTGATTAGAATACCAACTTGAGACGTCTTCTCTGACGAAGAGACTCAGCTGATTCTCCAAGTCGTAGTGAGGCTCCGTTAGACATCTACCCAATGATACTAGCGAGGATACTAAGATGCCTTCAATACCAACTGAAGTTAAGTATTGCTGCAGGTTAGGAGTCAACCTGAAGGGAACCGACTCTGGGTTAGACAATTGGCATTCGCTGTTTATAAGACCTGGAATGACATCTGTGGTGTGTATAGAGCCGCTTGATGGTGTGATCATGATTCTATGAGGATGGCGATGTGCAATAAAGAAGGAAAAGGTCAAGAAAATTAGTGTGGCTAATTGACTGGACATCTGCTTTCTAATATTCCAATATTCGGTTGGGTTATTAGCTGAACGGTTCATATACCTTGACAGTACGTCGTCCGGGATATACTTTTTTGAAATCTCGTCAACGATGTCCATTTTCAAATTGGCCGTCGTAGTCGGCTAAAACGAACGTCAGTACATACCAGCACTTCAAAGCTGTGACATACAGTATCACCTGGCTTTGAAACCGCCTTGAGCTTTTCGATGTATGCCAAAAGCGGTGTGATATTGTCTTCTCCCAACTCTTCACAATGCTTGCTAGCTACATCCTCCAAAGACAGCGTGCTAGGGTCGTTCTGCACGAGTCTTAGATTTGTTGACAGAGGTACCGATTGCGGTGCGCAGAAGTAGACACTCCGACGCCTGCACTCCTTGCGCCGATCAATAACACTGAACTTGTCAGACACGAATCGCCCAAATAAGCAAAACCTACGCGTTGAATATTCTGCATATCTGCTGGGTCCGCTCCTCACGTCTGACATGTCTAGTAGGAGGCATCTGAACCATGAAAGGATGCTTTGTGCCGTTCATCGCTACAAAGGACAAACGCTTCCAGCTCACCCCGTGAGACTTGTAAAACTCGAACTTTGGTGCAATTCTAGCAATCTTCAAGAAGGTGGAGCGATCTTCATCTTCATGTTTGGTGTATTGACCGGGAATTTCTATTTGATCATACTTGTTCAAATGGAACTCAACAAGATGCCTGCGAGAGTATTCTAGGGACTGTTGCCTTGGTCTTGCCTCAAGAACGCGTTCGAACCTCTTTTTCCATGATACCAACTTTCTGATGTACTGTGGAAGCTGCAGATCAGCACCGAGTCCCTTTTCGTTGGCGAAGGCTTTCTGCTTCCCCAAGGTCGCCTGTTCAACAAACTTGTTGAGTGCCTGTCGAGTGTTTGCTGAAAGCTCCAGCGAAGTGCCCTTCTCTCGTGAACCGTAATTCATAAGTGCATCACTGAGCAAAGCATTAACGAATCGATAGCCGTCTTCTTCCGGCGTAGGCTTAAAACGAACAGCTATTTGATCAACCATCGTTTCAAGCGACAAGGTGAGCAATGGATAAGCAGTCTTTAGAATAGACAATACCTCGTCAATCCAGTCCCAAGGATTTTTGTACAAAGGTACCTGAGACGATGGTGGTGCATGCGAAGCCTGCTGCACGTTACCACCCGAAGTTGCTGGAGATCCCATTTGAGGAGTCAAAAGACCTTGAGCAGAAGGTGCTATATGACCATTCGCACTTTGATCACCCTTTTCGGATCTAGCTAATGCCATGGATTGAGCTTGTCTTCTGAGCACCGTATAATCCTCTCTTGTTGTTCGTAGATGGAAGAATAGGGCTTGAGGATATTTCTTAGCGATTTGAATAAGTATCAAACGTGCATGACGTGCTTCGCGATGAGATAACGAGAGTAATAGTTGAGGTATAAGTGTAATCCAGTACCAAACTTGGAAATCACCCTTGTAGGCCTAACAATGATTAGCAAAGTGTGACTTCCGATTAGCAAACGAACCTCGAACGCTTTCGATATAGTCATGTTCATGTCGTCCAAGCTAAGTAGCCATAAGACACGTGCAAGTAGCTTCCTGGACTTGTGGTTGCGGTAAAGCCCTGATGCTTGAAGATAGCAGCTTATAGCATTGGCAGCTAATGACATGTTTTCGGGATTAGACTTGAACTGCTGATCATTGTAACGACCCCATTCCGCCCAAGCTCTTGGCAGATTCAGATCAGTCTGTACAGCATGGGCGAAGGACTGTGTAGCGTCGTCGTGCAAACCCAACTTGGCAGTAAACATTCCCTTAAGTGTGAAAAACTCTGACTTTTGCGATGGTGCAAAGAAATGCAGATTCGTGTTGTTTATGACTTCTAGACCGGCGCCTAATCCATCTGTAGTTGGGTAAAGACATCTAGCTTGCTCTCGCAGCTTCAGAAAGGCCTGCACTTGCTGGTAAGATTAGGAAGCACGGGCAGATATGCATACCTCTTGGATTTCAATGTTTGGGAGGGTGTAAATCTTGGTCAAAAGGGAGATGCAGACGTCTTGTAGCTGATGCTTGCGCGCGACGTGAGCGAATTGATTAATCGTCCAGGCCATTTCGTGATAGCCCCTATAACCGAAGCTATTCTGACCTGTATTGCCTTGACCATTAGCATTAGCTTGTAGGTTGTTTATTATCGGCAAATAGACTTTGTTGATAGCTTGGAAGACGTGTGATCTCCACGCGACTAAGTCTGACCAGAGATTTATGTCGTCCCACAAATTTGGCATTCGATCCCGCCATTGATGTACGATATTTTTGATCTCGGAAGAACGTTGCTCAACATTACTTTCGTTCGTAGCAGAGAAAGTCTGGAAAATGTTTGAAGCGTCCCAAAGCTCGACACATTGCTGGAAAGTGTGCAGAAGAGGGATGTTTGCCGGACCGGGCATATCTGGTAAGGAATGCCATTTCTTCAAAGACAATTGGATAGCATCTGTTGTGATTTTGTTGAACTCGCTTGCGGGCTCATTTGTATCTTGAGCTTTGACCAATGACATAAAGGCTTCAAATATCCTCTTTCGCGGAGTGGCAATGTCAGCCAAGTTTTTGAATGCACCTTCAATGACTTCTCTGTCTTGCGACCAGTCCGATGTTCTCCAGGCGCATTCGAATAGAAGGTCAGCATTAGATTCATTTTTAGCGAGGTCAGTAAGCAGATCCCATTGTTGCAGCTTCTGAGAACATAAAACCCAATGATCTTCCCATACTGCATACTCGGGCTCGTTGAAAGGCACATTACCGGCTCGTGCTTTGATTTGTGCGTTCTCATGTAAGAGCTGAGCCTCAGACCACAATCCCAGCTGCTCGTAAGACAGTGCTGCATTGGTTTCTGGGTATCCAGACCGTCTTCTCCATAACCCATAGAACATGTCCTCTTCAGCAAGATCGGCGTATATTTCAGCTAGAGCGTCTTTTGAAGCTTCGTTTACTGTCTCGCTTTCACGACCGACCTCCGTTAATTGCTCTAAAAGAAGTACAGCTGTATGCCAAACGCCAAATGTCTTTCCAAGATATTTCACTATGTGTGGTGGAAGCGCAATTGTCGGAGTTGCTATGAGAGTACCATCCAGTAATGTCTGAATAACATTTGGACGAGCATCGACTTGCTTCATGTGATACTCTTGCGCCAACAAGTTTATCAGGTGATGCCTTATAACTTCATGTTCCTTCCTGTCCAGAGAAGCCCATGCTGAGCCAAATAAGGCCACCCAGATTTCGTGCGCCGCGTGATCGTTTGTGTACTGCAAATGGCGTGCAGCAGCCACTATTCCACCAACTTGGTATGAAGCCAATTCAGAGACAAATGCACCATCACCAACGTCACCTGTCGAAACACTCTTGTCTGGTATAATGGAGCCCAGAACGAGGTCCAAGGCTTGATGTATCCAGTACACGTTGTTGAGAGCTTCCCAATTCTGTACTCCAAGAACGTATTGGAGTCGAGAAGCAACTGAAGGAAACATACTTTCATGGAAAATATCAAGAAATTTACTTCTGAGTGTACCGTCTTCAGCACGACAACCCAGCAAAAATGCAGTTTCCAAACGAACGGTCATCTCGCTTTTTGCATAGAAGCGGTCAGTGTAGATGCTTAGAATCAATTCTAGATACTGGTTGTAAAGATGACTGGATATCTCTTTCGATGGCTTGTCGTTGATGACCCCCTTCACGTCATATTGTCTGTTTTCAATCGACATCATTTTGATAAGGAGACCAGCTTTTTCGCGCGCAGTGGGGAACGTCTCACTTTTGTCTGTAATCCACTTCTTGATCATGTCCAGGATGTACCCTACGACATCGCTGCTCGTTGATCGATCGATCAACATGACCATGCAGGTCAGGAATATTCTTCTAGCGTCTCCTAGCTGAGAAACCCTTTTACGAGGCAAGTCGAGAGTAAGTGGAACCAGTTTCGGATCAATAAGATAACTTGGTTTCTTTTCAGACGATGAATGCTCTCTTGTGATGATCTGAAGCAAGCGCATGTGAGCGGGAATAAACATGTCAAACTTTTGAGGTCTGACGTCCGTCCATGCACGCAACAAAATCAGCGCATTGTGTGGATTCCGCGAACCAGACAACCCGTCATTGATGACGTCCTCAATCATTTGAGAGAATGCTTTGACTTCTTGGCCCAGCTGACCGTCTTCGTCAGCAGTCACCGTCGAAAGAATGCTAAAGATGCGCTTCACCAGAGGCTCGAGCGTGAGATGAAGCCTACTAATGTGCGAAGAATAGCATTTTTCGATTATTCTGAGAAAGCCAGACAAGTTGTTAAGGAAATAAACGTCTTGTTCTGGCAATGCTAATGCACATAGTGCTTCTGCAGTATTACAGTGTACAATGGCAGTTTCTTCTTGCAGGTCGTTCTGTGAAAGTTTGTTAGATTGAGATGCAAGCAAAGACACGACCTACTTGAGCCAGCACCTTCAAGAAATACGCCAATTTGGCACTAATGTCGTTGTGGCTATCAAGAGCTTGGTAACCCTTCAACAGCTCAATAGCGCGAGCCGACAGAGAAGATGGCGAAGAGATGGGCTCATTGGCGATTGACGTAAACCTTACTAGATAATTGATGGCGTGACCGCGCAGATTATGATGAAGTACGTAGGTTTTAGGGCTGTCAGGCTGTGGAGTGTCGCCGTGATGTTGATGTTGAGGAGTGCTCGTAGCTGTAGACGATCTCGTGCGCTTTGCCGCGGGCTGCTCGTCGACAGATTCCGATGCTCTTCTCTTATCTCCAGACTGCGGTTGCCCTTCACGCACGTCTTCGTCTCGAAGTCTCTTCTGCTCCCATTGCAAAATTAATTCAAGAACATCAATTGACAATTGGCGAGTATCATTGGCCGCAGATGGTATGATACCCATCCTAGTGATTGAATTGAGCATATGGGGGACAAAGAGCTCTCTAATAGGATAGAATAGATCACTGTGTCGTATAATAAGGGAGTATATCGTCGACAACTGCGCAGCCGATTGCTGTTCTTCCACCAACACTCTCCTGATTCGTATCGCCCATTGGGGTAAGTGGGAGACGGGTGCGGGTGCTTTTTCTGGTACGCGCTGAGGCAAAACAGGAGTGAGTATGTCTAACGCCTCTTTAGCCATAGACTTTGTCTCCGGTTGCACCCCTTTGAGCAGTCCGACGTACACCTCGCGCGTTATTTTGCTAGGTGAGTCAAACGCTCTCAAAAACCTGCAAATAAGTATGTAGCCAGAGTGCTTGACAGACGCATCGACATGACGCTGTGATAGCCATCCAAATTTAATGACGTCTTTTTTGTAATCACCAAGCATGTCAGGGCAGACATCGACGAGCGTGGCTCTGTGGGCCTCGTGAGCTTCTAATTGTGGGTGATTCTACCTAACACTCACGAGAGATTGAGCAGCTCAATGAACAACCCGTTTTCAACAACATCCAGCTCATCGTCTTTTTGATATGGTAACCAAACTTTGTTGTGCATACTGCCAATGAACGATTCGTCTATAGCATTCTCATCAGGACGGAATTTTGCCACCACGGCGATAGGATTCACGATATGCCTGATGATGTACATTTTGTGCGATTGCGACAGGTTGAGATCGGGGATCTTGTTCACGAAGTGATTAAGTATGACATGCTTCAACTCGACAGACGTCGATAAGGCGACGTCTGTGATATAGAAACGAGTCAAAGCGACCAGATTCAATGGTAGTTTCAACGTGAATACTTCTGCCAGATATATCAGCATTGCAGGATCAGGGTGGTTGGTGAGGTGTATCAGCAAAATCTCGAGAAGAGTCTCAATCTCTTTGGTGCGATTGTAAATTTCTGTGACTGGCTTATCAGACTGAACGTATTGCGACCACAAGCCCCAGATTGTTTCCCAGAGAATGTTGCGACCCTGATCCCTTGCTACCAGCATGTCTGAGTGAAGATCCATTAACGATCTGACAAGCATCAAGCCATGAACGGTGAAGCCGGGCTTAGATGAAGCATTTGACGAGAAGAAGCTATCAATGAGGCGATTTGGCTTGGCTAGTACGTCAGCTCTGAGATTGCCTGCATGCTCCGACATAAGCACAGCTCGGTAGGTATTGAAGTGCTCCACGGAGTTCATGCGAGCTATCACGATGTGAGATTGGAAAGCAAGCTGACCTTCGTAAGACTTACCATAAAAAAAGTCATTTGCTTCGCTGGCAAACCTGTCCAGAAACTGAGCCAGCGGTGTTGTCCAAGGGCTACCTGACACTCTCCGGAAGCGCTGCTCAGTTTGCACAATCAAATTCGAGAATTGCTCGAGGTAGACATTTGCAGCCGATGGAAGCAATCTGAAAACATTCGCAATTGCTACCATGATTTTGACGTCATGCAGATCTGCTAGGTCGCCTGACAATGGCGGTTGATTGGATACCTGAGCAGCGATCGCTGATGCTTGTTGCTGTTGTTGGAGCGTCGCGTTGGGAGGGAGGTTGATTTTGGGTGATGGAGCTGCCTTCAAATCCTTTTCGTCAAGCAAAGACTTGAAGTGCTCAAGCAGTTTGGTGCCGATTTCGACCTTAAAGTAGTTTGTCAAAAGCTCCAGCAGCCTAGCCAAGCCATCGAGTCCCGCGATGTTGATCTTGCGAGTGTCGTTGAGATTTATCAGGATAGGTTTCAGTGCTGTCTGAAGCAACTCCTTAGGTACCTTGCCAGATTGTACGAGGACTTGCTTTATACCATCGTGAGCAACGCCGTGCAATTCAGAATTCCGTGCGTATAGGCTCTTAAAGTAGACGCTTATGATGCGCATGCGAGCTTGATTCGCCGTACGGAAGATGTCGCTAGTAGATGTGGCAGCCGTCAACAACTTTACGCAAGCTACTCTTAAGTCTGCCAACGCCAACTGCACGATGTGAGATGGGCGCTGGCCAATGATGGCTACGTCTTCAGCGTCACTAATACCCAGCACTTCGTGCACGAATCTCGTCAAATCCTCATTGATCTCCAAGACCCCAGATTGTTGATTATTGGCTGTCGACGTGTCCGCTTCTTGGCTCTCTCCCTTGCCTTTGTTTGCTGACTCGCTCTCTTCGGGTTGAGGTGTTTCATGAGCAGAGACCTGTGGCCTTAAAAGTAAGCAGTACGTGACTGCATCAATGCGCGCGGTCTGCATGGGGACAGGGAGTGCTCTCAAAGGCTTGTGGTAAATGGCACTGCTCAGAACACTTTTACCGGGCGCCAATAAATCGTGGATCGGTGTCCCCGTTTTCTCTGAGAGTTGAGACAGAGTACTCTGGGTAGTCTTGCGAACAATGTCTTTTGGCGATGTCAAGTCGGCAATGAGGATACTGATCAGATGGCTAAACTGATGCCTAGCTCCATCATGCCCATGCCCAGACGTTGTACTGACAGAGGGCGACTCCAATGAACGGTTGAATGGGTTAGCAACGTTTGCTGCTGGCGTGGAAGGGCGTGATGCTTCAGCGTTATCCAACGTGCCCTCTTGTGCAACACTGTGGGGACCGTTGCTGATATCAATCAACCTAAAAATTGGTCAGCCGATCTGTGCTCGAAACGTCAGTAAACATACCGTCTTATGAACTCCACGACAAGATCTACGTGAACTGGCGTCTCGTAAGGCATGTCCTTGAGGCTGAAAGCTGCTGCTCTGTAAAACTCGATTTGGTGGCTTGAAATCCACTTTTCACCAAGGTTCATATCATCACTGATCAACATTGTCATTCCTCTGAGTCCCGCAAGTTTGTAGCGCCAAAGTTGATCGTGACAGAGAGATGAGAAGCGCGACGAAAATTGGTTAAGAAAGAAGTCTTTGACATCTTCTTCCACGCCGGAAACCGCGTCAACGATTTGCTTGAGAGAGGTTTGAACCAAGTCGTTGCTCAATCGCTCATCACGCGAGACGGCTATAGTGAGACTGCTACACATTGCATCAAGTGTTAGTGCGCTGATGCGAGATAGCGTCGTCGTGTCTTCATCCCAGTTCAACTCGAGCGATCGTACTTCCTTCTTCATGACATAGATCACAAGCTCTTTGACGAACGTCAAGCAGAGCGACGTTAATGGAGCCGTTGTAGCGGCAGTAAAAAGCGTGTCTAGGATGCTTTTGTAAGTTTGCTCTTGTGCAATACCATTAGCACCATTGAGTAGCAAAGGAGCTATGGTGTGCTTCAAGATACCGACAGCTCTCTCGTCGTCCATCGACCGGTTATAGATCTTGTCAATAGATATAGACATGGCACACTTCTCAGAGGCCTTTTGAATTGTCTCGATGGCCAGCTTGACGATTGGATCAATATTTAGCTTTCTTATGCCCCTTTTGTCGTGATATTCGACGTCGATAGAAAGCGGCTCATCAACTATCTTTGGCTTAATTGTTGCAGGTGTGTTGATTGCTTTGCGGTTCCTTCCACCGAGCTTACCGAGAATTCTCACAGCTGTGTGCGCTAGTTTGTGGTTGTTTGGTACTGGTTTCAGCAGCCTGTATATACCTATTTGAATGTCCCGTATATAAGGCATGAGTATTGGATCCACGTAGACTGGATTCAGTGTCTCGACGCAGATCTCCACCAGCCGCAGGGCTTGCTCGACAATTTCGTCATTGTCTGACTCCAAAGCTAAGCACAACGGGCGAGTGAGTGAGCTCAGGAATGGCAGTACTACCTGGAAACGCATAGGCAGTATCAAGAACAGCTGGATGATGATTTCCTTATTCGGCTTATCAGACTCATCAAGTAAGTTGGTCAGGCCATCAATGTATGATTGAAGCAGTGATTGGATCTCCATGTAGAACTTCTCGTATCGGCCTCCTCCTATTGCCTGACTCAGTATCTTGAGCAGTACAAGATAGTTGTACGGATTCTCAGCCTTATGAGCTAAGCGGATAGATTTAAGCATGATGGTACCGGTGCAGCCGGCGAACAAGTAGTCGTTCGGTGGCGTTATTGAGCTCATGATGTGTTTGAACAACTTGTGGAAGAGGGTGATGCGTTCGTGATCGTTGGTCGAGAATACTTGTAGGTTCTCGATGAAGAATTTGATGAGAATGCTTAGAAAGATTTGCGACTGCGGCTCATGGCTCAAGAAGACGTTGATAGCGTTGAATAGAGGAGGATGCTCAAGGATCTCGTCGATCAAGTACGGAACCATTTTTTGCATCACATCCTGGAATACCAAAGCCTCGACTCTGAGCAAAGCAGTAAAGAAGTTGTCCAAATTCTCTGCCCCTTCCTTGTCTCCCTTACGATCATACAATCCAAATGACTGTACTGAAGCTTTGAAGAACTCGCAAAGGGTGTCACTACTTGGACCCGCTGCACCCTGTGTGTTGACGTTGCCCTTTGGTCCAGTAGCCGTCGAGACTGGCAAATGCTTGAATGCGGTGATAGCAGCAATCGAGGCTTGTAGAGTGAATCTAAAAGTGATCCTCGCATCTCGCACTTTCTCTGACAATGGTCCTTGGACGTTGATAAGTGCGCCGATAGGTTTGGACTGCTCGACTTCAATCTCGTCTATCGAGTTGGCATCATGAACTTTATCAACTTCCATGCTGCCATCAAGATAAGACTGATCCTTGCTGGCGTCAACATCTTGAGGCAAACCTCTTCTAGGACCAGGTATAAGATTCATCTTCACCAAATCGTCTTTGAATAGCTTGATGCTCTTGAGCTTGCTGATGAGAGCATGCACGATCATGTGCAACATCTCATTTGGGTTGCCATCGCCATCTTGAGCATTGTTGGCTGAGACAATACGATCTATTAACGCAACGATCTTCTTGATAGATATTGAGTGTGCGTGTGGAGGTAAAGTTGGATCGAGCATGTTGACAAGAGCTTTGTTGAGTGTCTGGCGAATCTGGTCAAACTTCAGATCACCTCTGACGGTACCGAATACATCGGCCAATAAGCCCATTCCGAGAACTCTGAGCGTCTCACGAGTCATTATACCCTGACCAACAATGACGTTGTCATCAAGCAACTCATTGAAGACAGAAAGGAAGGCAGGCCTTCCAATTTCGTTGATTCCGGCGATGTGTCTCGTAGCTACCAAGATCTCTTTCCTAGCTGAGTAAAGCTCTGTCGGGCAATCTTTCAATAGACGTAAACAGGCTTTAGCGAGGGTTTGGGCGTGAGGAGTAACATAAGAATGCCATGCCCTGCAGACGTATGCGATGAATGAGACTGTCTTGACCTGCGAGAAGATGAATTCGCAGTAAAGGTTACGATTTTTTATCAACGGTGAGATGGATGTATTGATTCTGCCCTCATTTGTAGCTTCTTCGTGCAGCTTCCTCTGTGGACCAGCCTCCAATTCGAGTACCTTTATAGAAAGTGCGACAAAGGTATCGAGCATGTACTGAGCCAAGGAGTGCTGATATGACTGCACGATACACACGACTGCGATTGGACACTCTGTGATAACTTTGAAGGACCTGAAAGCGGGAAGGAAGTCCTTTTGCTGAACCTGGTCACCTTTGAACTTGGTGGGGTCGCTGCATAGACCGCTGCCGTCTTCAGGGAAGACATCATTCACGACTGCTGGCATCTGCTCGAGCATTCCTTTGAAGACCTCCAAGAATTCTTTGCTAGGAGCTTCGGCCTCTTTCTTAAAGGATCTGACGAGGTCGATTATGATCTTAACGCATAGCCACCCGTTGTCTTCGTTGTCGTTGCGGAGGATGTTGAGAAGAACGGTAAAGAGTTCACCGACAGTGGTGCTGATGCTGGGAGATGGAGGAAAGCGGTGGACAAGGGTGAGGATGGTGCTGCGAAGCTTGTGTTCGTTGCTTGCTGGATTGAAGGAGATCTTGGACTGACGCAACGAACTGAGAAAAGCGGGGAGAAGAGTAGCGAGGTATTTAGCGTAATCTTGATGCTGAGATATTTGATCAATATTGTCACGTAATTCCAGCGCTATGTTTAATTTATCTTTGAGATCTGGAGTTCGGGTTAGAGATGGAGATGAATGAAGGCAGCGACGCACTGAGATCGTGGTCGACAAGGCGGGCTGCGTAGCTGTCCACGTTGAAGTCCTTTACGCCGAGGCTGATGCCGACTTTGGACGTCGACGACGTTGTTGGCGGGGAATCAGCAGCCATATTTAAATTGAGAAATAAATATGATGAAAATAGAGAGGCTGTAGATTCACGTGGCCGTTGGGATTATTTGTAGATGATGGTTGTTGAATGCAACGAAGTGAAGTGGCTGGGCTGGCGAGATGGTCTCCAACCAACAATGATCTCCGCCCATAACGATTCTCAGCTAGCGCTATCTCCTGGGCGCGCTCTAGGAGAATTCAGACTTGGTGAATCGCTCTACTCGATTCTCGCGCTATTGCGTTACAAGCCCATCATATCTACGTCGTCGATAACGGTGCACAGCGATGATGAAGCGCTGCGGAGCGACGTCTATGTCAGGCTTAGTCCAAGTACCGTAGATCTCAAATTCGACGGAATCACACAGCGATTGTGCAGTATCACGATGTCATTGCCGACGATATCTTTCGATGTCGTATACAATTCCAATGTGATCATTCCGCGCAACACTACCCTCAGCCGTACGCAAGCGGGTGTTTTGTTTGGGCCATGCAGAAGCGATACCCTCAACCAATGGCCAGGCATGATATGGGATTTCAGTCAGGGGGAGTCGAGCAGCGTCACCGTCAGCACTTCTCCTACGCCAGTCCTCGATGGCAAGATTGCTGAGATAGTCATCATACCCAAGAAATCTATCTCTGTTGTGTTCACAGGTCAGACACACTTACAGCACAACCTCAAGCTATCACAGTCGACAGCTGCTGACCTCGTCTCTCTGTTAGGACCGCCAGAGCAGACGTTCGAGAAGAGGGACAAGAGATTAGGCGCTTATGCCACTGACGACGACAACGACCAGTACAAAGGCGTCTTTTACAATTATCCGTCGCTGGGATTGGACGTCCTTGTCAATTCTGTCAACCACAAGGTTGAGAAGTTTATTTTGCACTCGAATGTACCTGCTACACCTCTCTTCCAAGCGTACAACAGGTGTATGTGGCGTATTGAGCTGCCTGATGAGAGCGCGAGTATGCAAAAAACAACCTCAAGCAATAGCAATGGCAGTGAAAGACACTCTGGAAGCAACGGAAAAGCCAATGGCAAGCGCAACAAGGAAATGAAGGAATCCAAAGAATCAAAGGTCGACGAACACAGAAAGCAAATTTTGTTCACAGACAAGGTACATTGGTAACAGAACTAGTAACCTGAAGCTGATGACACTCCAGATTGATACAATAATGTCAAAGCTAAGCAAGGAAGTGCAGATAGACAAGATGGTCTTAGACAAGGCACATGAAGTTGGATTGAAGGACTGGGATGAGAGTATGAGAATGATGGGTGAGCGTCTAGTGTTCCATTAATCATCGTTTATTGACATCATCGCAGAACTGATCAGCGTTGATGTATTAGGTGCGATTATGGAGGTAACGAGCAAAGGAGATGTGTGTAGTTTATGCATACATGAGTAACTGTACAAATGATGTAATGATACAAGTAACGAATTTCCTACAAAGTGAGCAAATGGAGAAAATTTTTAAAGTCGACTGATTGCAGGGTATGGCTTTGAGAGCCAGTGTCTCGTGCAGTCACAGACAACTTGAACAACCTCCCGTATGTTGAAGCTACTAGAATTACAGAGGGACTCTCCCAGGTGAGGATGAATGATTCTTGGAAGTTGGAGTAGTTGGCGTAATGCTGCGATGAAGTAATGAACGGGGAGAGGGAGGAGTGGATGTTGAGTGCTGGGAGGTGGTATGTTGCAGTCGACCGCGAATGATTGAAGTAGTTTGGGGTGTACTTGGATGATTTGAGCGTGGGTATATCGAGATTCCAGAGGTGTACGCTGGATTTGTCAGAGACAAGAGCAAGGAGGGTGCTGTCGGGAGAGAATGCTAATGACGAGGAAGTGATGATAGCCAAGTCAGAGCCTCTGCGAAGTTGGTGAGTGCACTGTAGCGTCGTTGAGTTGAAGATCCTAATGATGGTGCCTTTGACGGAGGTCGTAGCGAATGAGGAGTTGTTAGGGGATATTGCGACAGCTGAAACCTTGCTCGTGTGAGCCTGAAACAAATTGGTTGACTTGTGTGTCTTGGAGTGCAAGTGTGCTACGTGCAAGTGACCGAGTTTGAGGCCTGAGGAGATAAAGAGAGAATGCTTGCCGTGGGTATTGAGCTGAGTGATGGGGTTTGAGTGGGTGTTGTGCTTGTGAAGGAGTACTGGGTTATACTCGCTGTCAACGGCATACAAGTAGACAGAATCATGGACAGAGATCGATACCAGCGAGGCTGAAGTCTTGAACTCAGTGATGCCTTTATTGAACTCGATCGTCGAAGTGATGGCGTGGTCGATAGCGTCATACAAGATAAGTTTGTTGTGGGCGAATGCAGGGTTCGTGGGGTTGGAGGCGAGGAGGAGGCAGTTGGTGCCATTGAAGATGGCTGCGTTGAGGATCTGTCCTGGGTAAGTGACTGCTAGCAGCCTCAGCAACGGGGACAGGCTGATGATGGCTACGCGGTCGTTGTAGCAGAGAATTAGGGAATCGCTGCAGAAATTAAAACTAAAAATGGACTTTGTATCGCTGTTATCGACGAGCTGGATGCTCTTGAGATTATTCATTCCAATGGTTGAGTGTAGAGATACAAAGAACGCGGTGAACAGGACAGTCGTGGGCTACAGGCGGTGCATATACTACGTCATCATAAACTCAATTCTCATCAAGTACGACCTCATTTCCCTCCTCTACCTCATACTCGCCATCGTCATGCTTCTGTGTCTCGTGCACAGAAAATTCCAGCTGGAGGAGATGCAGGAGGTGTACAAAACGCCCACGCCAGTGGTTTTAGCCGTCACAGCTGTGCTCTTTATCATACAATTGCTGCTGCTGCTCAACATCGATCTCTAACGAGTGCATCCATGGCGAATACAACCAATTTCACAAAAAATCTCAATAAACTGTTGAATTCTAGCAATTCGATTAATTTCGCTAGGAATACCAACAAATCTATAATCAACGTACACTCTACGAGGAATAACACCATCATAACACTCACAAACCATCTCAATCAGCCATTGACCTGGATCAGCGCAGGCTCTATGGGATTCAAATCCGCGCAGAAATCTGGATATGAGGCTGGCTACCAATCCACCATCGCACTCTTCAACAAGATCAACGAATCTGCCATCGATTCGCCTCTCCATCAATCCAAGTTTGGTCCATTGGAACTGCATTACAGAGGATTCGGACAGGGGAGATCTGCTAGCTGGTCTGCGCTACTCTCCCAAGAAGGCGAGGCTTTCAAGCAGCGACTGACGCTCATCAAGGACAAGACAAATCTCGTGAGAGGCGGCACAAGACCTAAAAAGCAGAGAAGATTGTAATTTATTTGTAGACTGCGTACTTTCCCATCATTTACACTCTCTTCTGCTATCTCCACCTTGCTCCTCCACCGCCATCTCTTCATGAAACCATTTCTCTTTATTCTGCTCTATCTGGCGCAGATACTGCTACTAAGCAACGCCCAGCAATCCTGGACGTCGTCTGTACCCGTCGCCAGCTCAAATCTCTACGCTTTGGAGCTGTCCTCGTCCCACAACGACTTTTTCGAGCAATTGCGCAAGAGGGACATCGCATACACGCTCACGCAGACATTCAACTCCTCAGATCTCTTCACAGGCGCTGCCATACACCTCCACAACGCCAACGACAACCAGCACCTCCCTAACCTCTCATCTGTCAAGCATATCTACCCCATAAACTCCTTCAACAGCCCCCTCCCCTTCGTAGACAGCGACCCTTCACTAGATAGCTCCTCTCTTTCCCGCAAACGTTCACCGTACACGTCCTCACTATATCCACTCATCTCAGGCACTCAGGCACACCCGTCCTTCGAATCCGTCCAGACCTTGGCTGATTCAGTCGCACAGCTCTCCGGGTTTACAGCGGCTCACGAACGCAACTTGACTGGACAAGGCGTCTTTATAGCATTCGTTGATGACGGCGTTGACTTCACTCACCCGGCATTAGGCGGCTGTTTTGGCGAGAAATGTCCAATTCAGCACGGGTTCGACCTCGTAGGTGACGACTACAACACTACCACCAACTCCATCAACCCTGGCCCTCTGTCCCGCACAACCTGCAAATCGCATGGTACTTCCACTCTCGGTGTAGCTGCATCTCAACTCAAGGAGATGAAAGGCGGCGCACCCAATGCTACATTCGGAATGTATAGAATATTCGGCTGCCACGGCTCATCAGGCGATGACATCCTCGCTATGGGATTGATACGCGCATACGAGGACGGTGCGGACATCATCAACGTCAGCGCTGGCGGTCCAGACGGCTGGACAACCTCCCTCCCTTCAGTCATAGCCAGTCGCATCGTGGAGAAGGGCAGACACGTCGTCACTAGTGCTGGTAACTACGGATTACAAGGATTGCTCTACTCAAACTCGCCAGCGGGAGGCATTGGTGTGACCCCAATCGCTGCTGTAGACTTACCATACGTGCCGCTGCTCAACGCATCATTGACCATACAGGAGGTGCCTGGACAGCGCTTCCCTTACACACCAGCCGAAATCTTCACAGCTGGTAACACGACGCGCAAGACTCTTGTCGTCGGTGATGCCTGCGAGAGTTTGTCTACGCAGCAATTAGATGATGTGGCTGTGATAATCGACAACGAAGGTTGCAATCTCGATGTCAAGCTGTCTAACTTGAAGGTGAGTTGCAAAAAAAGTGTAAGACAAACACTAACTCCCCAGCAGTCAGCCAATGCTACTCTCGTTCTCATCGAAGACACCCACGACACGCTTTCGCAATCTCCCCACGTAGACGGTCTTGCAACCGCAGTACTGAAACCGAATGTCGCCTCTCAGATCCCTGCCAACGCCACTATTACACTCCACTACACGCCTTTGCTAAGAAACAACCCACGTGCTGGCCTTATTTCTCAATACTCAAGCATGGGTCCAAGTGCAGACGGCTATGGCAAGCCAGCAGTCAGCGTTGTCGGCAGCAACATCCCTACGCTCGCACCAGAGGGGAGGTTTATGATACAGAGTGGCACATCGTTCAGCGCCCCTGTGTACTCGTCTCTGCTAGCTCTGCTTATGCAGCAATACAGACAGGACGGCAAAGATTTGTCTCCAGAGATGGCGCGTGCCATCATGCTCGGCAGTGCGCAAAGCGTCAACCTGGACATCGACGCTGACGGTGCAGCCTTCACAGTCTTGCAAGGAAGCGGACGAGCAAACATAGAGGCAGCACTCGATGCATCTACGTACATCAAACCAGACATCATCAATTTCAACGACACTTTCTCAGGAGTCGAGAAAGACGTGCAGCTCGAGATTGTCAACACCTCCGACGACGAGAAGGTATATACACTTTCGCATCACCCTGCTCTGACGGGATATGTCCTCAACGAGGGCACAATCCAACCATCTACGTACTTGCCGGAGTACACAAGAGACGCTGCCCAAATCCGACACCCTGACACGATCACAGTCGCTGCACAGTCCGCCAGCACCGTCGACCTGCACATTGTGCCACCACCAGTGTCTGACCATCGTCTGCCCATCTACAGCGGCTTTGTGGAGTTCTCAGATGGCAGTGCCACAATGAAGGCCGCATACAACGGCATAGCCGGGGACTTGTCCAAGATGACAATTCTCGACAACACGGACGACCTCTTCAATCAAGGTTTCCCAGTGCCATTCGCATTCAGACAGAGCGACAGGAGCATAATGGGTCAAGACACACTCAACTTCACCATGGATGCACTCGACAGACCTGCCATCGTGTATCGTCTGGCTGGTCCATCTCCCTACATGCGCATAGACTTGGTTGATGGAGCGACGCCGCGCAATGCAACCACATCAAGCACGACCGCTGCAACTGCACCCCTTCAGCGGCGCAACATCCTCGACGGCGTACTTGGCTGGATGACTGACCTGTTCGGCGGCAGCGGCACTGACAGTCTCTACATAGACGGCATCGACAGTCTCGGTGTGCTGTACGAGGAGCTCGGCGTGTCCCGCAATGGCTTTATGGGATCAGGACAGGGCTCGTCGTTCTACCGCTTCGACATGTCAGACACATTCGCCAGTGGCAAGGTCGTACCGAGCGGGCACTACAAGCTGCTGCTCAGAGCGCTCAAAATACACGGCGACGATCATCGCAGTGCGGATTGTGAGTGTTGACCAAGTTAATGGAAAAGGAGCTAACCAAGTTGTAGACGAATCGTGGCTGTCAGACTCTTTCATCATCTCATAGACTGCAACTCATAGAACACGGACCCTGTAGCAATATCACACACCTCACTTAGACGGAACACTTTATATTTATTACACAGCTATAATACAGCTATACATGCACATTACTTACACCACACACACAATTGATTGATGTCAATAATTAATTCACTCCGTCATAGAATACAGTGTCTCATACAGTACAATTATTGCTGACCCTCGAGGTCTTCCTTTTCGGCGTTGGCGACAAGCTTGTCCTGGTCGTCGTCGTTGGTGAACTTTGGTCTGCTGCCTCTGAGGTTGCTAGCAGGGCCACTGTGTCCCTTGAGAGCGTTGACGTCTTCGCCATTGTCGAGGTCCTCAATCTCTCCGGATGGATCGCCCGTCTGCTCAGAGTTGATGGCCTTCTCGTCTTCAGCACCAGCGTCGACTCCAGTGTCGTCTTCCTCTTCGCCTTGAACAAAGTCGTCGTTCTTGTATTGGTCGTCTTCGTATGCGTCTGGTGTTTGGCTCACTGTGCTGTGTTAGAGAGAGCGAAGGAGGTTATCGCAATTAACTCACTTGTGTTAAAGGTTGTGATGGTTGTTATGTAACGAAAGTATCGACTGCGCCCATATTTATAGTCTATCCATCCATAACGTCACTTTTTGTTATACAGCATTCATTCGGGTTCTGTGGTGCCTCGACTCAGAATTTCCGAATATGGTAATTAAATGGCGTGTACATTGGAGCATGCGTGTAATGAGCGTGGGTTATCAGAACTACGTGCTAAATCGTGCTAAAACCGTTTAAATTGTACAAAAGCGGAAGTGCTTAAAATGAATGCTGTAACGTGTGCTGAGAAAGGGAATGCTAGAGAATGCTAAAGAACGATTCCATGCTCTATTCCAATGACTTCAAATATTCGATCCAACGTTTCCTATATACGACTCCCTGGACTGATGATGCAATGTTAGACTTTGTCATGACCTCATTCAAGCTACTCACAACCACCAACAGAATCGACTACGAATACCTGCCTTGCACCTAGCTTAGCGAAGTTGTCGTGGACGAGTGCCATAGGCGCTTCTGGTCTGACGACCACTGGACTGAGATCGCAGTATGCTGATAGATCGTACGGGTTTGCTGAGAGCGGTGCACTGTCACAGACTGCACTAGAGAACCTCTTGCTGAAAGCCCTGATGTTGCTCCTGCCAGTCGACTGCGTGAGGACACTGTTCTGTAGTGTGTCGAATTGAGTGAATCTGACTCCTGCTGTTGGGTTGTGGGACAGCGAGTCTAGTGCGTGCTCCAGCTCGTTAGCTGCGATGTACCCAACCAGCCTCACCACTCCCTCATCCTCCACTATCAAAGGAAATCCTGAATCTGACAGTCCTCTAAGAACGAGCGTGTCTAGCTTGTCGAGCAGAGTGCACACTGAGTGCTCGGCGTCAATTCTAATGACGGGTATCTTCTTTGTTGCTACTTCTGAGACCGAGTCCTTGCCAAACTTGTACTCGTGCTTGGTGTCGAGGTAAGGTAGCTTGTTCATGTCGATGATGAGATCGTAGATGCCCTTGTGTTCGATCATATCAGCAAGTGTCTTGGCGATGAGAATCGATAGCATGGATGGTACCGCGTAGTTTAGAGTGCCTGTCAGCTCGCAGACAATAACAACAAGCGAGATAGTCATCCTAGTGACTCCAGACAAAGCGGATGCTGCACCAATGAGGGCGTAAATGGCCGTCAGCATGCACTTGTCTTCTCCCTTGCATTGACTGAACAGAGCCAGATCAGGCATCACCTTGGACCAGTACTCGACTACCAATCCCACCATACGCCCAAAGCAAGCGCCGACAGCCAATGTTGGCACGAATATACCTGCAGGCAGCTTCATGCCGAATGTGACGATAGTCAAGACACCTTTGATGACCATCGCCAGCGTGACCGTCTTGAGAATGCTCCATGGAGCTTGCCCTTCCCTGGCGCAGAGGGTTGCGAATATCCCCTTGAGCTTTCTGCCCGATGTCTTTGACGGACATTCACTGAGCAGCGTTGAGACCAGCTCCGTACCACCCATCTCGGTCAGCGGGTTATAAGTGGAGATGACAGCAGTGACAAAGGTGATCAAAACAACCTCGATAATCGGATGGTTGATGACGATGCTTCTCATCCTGACGTTCTTGCCCCACCAGATATTGAATTTGGAGAAGTATGCGCCGTACAGACCACCTGCGATGGCGATAATGAAGAAGAAAGGTAACTCGAAAAATTTCCAATCTTGATCATAGGTAACCTCGAAAAGGACTGTTTTGCCGGTGCCGAACGGATCCAGAAACTTGAGAGAGATAGCTGCCAAGCTTGCGCAGTAGAAGGCGCGCCACATGACTTTTGGTGGGAAGTACGTGGAGACCTCTTCCAACGCGAACAGAACGCCACCAATCGGAGCACCAAATGCGACACTAACACCTGCAGCGCAGGATGCTGATATTATTTCCCTACGCTTGGCTTCGTTGGTCTCGAACTTGCGAATGTACCTTGAAGTGATGTTGCCAACACAAGCGGCAATTTGGACCATTGGACCTTCTTTGCCCAAGCTCAGACCAGACGCAACACTGAGAGCTAATCCGAGACACTTGCAGATGAGTGTGCAGACACCCAAGTACCCTCTGATGACGAAGCCCGAGAGAATTGCTTTCATTTCTGGTATACCGCTTCCGGCAGCAAAGTACATGACTGGGTGCGTCTGTATGTCGCTCACTAGAGGCTTTTCAGCAGTGGGTGTGGAGAGAAGGTTGGTTGTGTCGAATTGAGCAGCGTCTGGGTCGCTCTGGGACTGCAACTCCTCCTCGAAGCCGTCGCCGTCGCTCGAGAGCGAATCTTGTTCCTCGTCGCTGCTTGAGTTCCTTGAGAGGGAGTGTGAGTGCAGCGACGTCGTCTTGTTGGTGTCGTTGCTGTATAAAAAGCTGCTGATGGAGTCGCGGTGCGAATGAAGCGAGGAAGGTGGCGGTGGCGAGGCTGGCGAAGGGGTCGAGACTGACTGTTTGCGTCCTGAGGCAGCGTGATGGTATGCGTCCAAGTGAGCGGTGCTTGAGTTGTTGACCCAAGGTGCGTTAGATGCTGAGACATACACGGTGATGACTGAGGATATAAAGGCGAATGCGACTGCGAGCAACCAGTTGATGACTCTTGACAGGCGCTGGCCGAACAAATCTTCCCAGCTGATCCAATCTGGACATTCGGACGAGGTTGAGAGAATAGCAATGTTGTTCTTGTCTTGCTTTGTGGTGTCTTGCAAGTCGCAGCAGAACTGCTTAGACTGGAGCCACGACGATTCACAGTAGCCAGATCTGGAACTGAAGAGCCAAGATTCTGCGCGTACGATGGAGAATGCTATCACCTGTGGCGCGAGTGAGGAAGATGATAGTGCGATGTAGGATACTCACAGCTGTGACAATTCCTATGATAGTGACTGCAATCCAGCCTACGACAAGCATGAGACACTGTCAGACAATCATGCTCGACTCACCTTGAGCTCTATCGAATGACTTCTCTATGAAGCCGCGAATGCCTCTCTTCCTCATCAAACGCCTCAGCCTGACGCCCTCTTTAACCTGCAGAGCATCAGCGCTTATCCTGGCTGAAGTACCAAACGCACCTTATCGTGAATGTAATCAATCGAAGTGTGCGTATGAGCGTACGTGCGCACGCCCTTGCCAGACTCGACCATATCGTTCTCGTAGAGGTCGTCGTAGCCGCGCCTGTTGCTTCTGCTGCGACGCCTGCTGATCGCTTTGCCGAGCGTCTTGGAGCCCAGGTAGCTTGGAACGGGGCTAGGAGGATTGGTGTACGACTGCAGCAGAGGCGTCTGCTCGCCAGTTCTATGGCGGTTCGGGAACGGCGTCTTGGGAAGCTGAGCTCGGGTATTGGAGGTGCCGCTATTAGCAGTATCGCTGGGCCCGAAGCTGGCAGGGAGAGGTGGTAGACTGACACGCGGGTTTGGCAGCGTGTCGCTCGCGCTGTTGGGCTGCATTCTCCGCTGGTAAAGCGTCGGCTTGGTGGTGTGGATGGTGACCCTCCTAATCTAAGGTCAGTCATATGCACCAGCAGCCCCTATTATCGCTACAAACTTTTTACCCTGCATTACTTGCTCGTCGTCATGATACAAGCCTCTACTCTCAGCCCGATCGCTATCGTCACACTGCGTCAGTCTAGCCGCAATCCAGCACCCTCAAATTAAATGGTATATAAGATCATTTACAAGAATTATCTACAAGAATGTCTTCCTTTTATCACTTGAGCAGCTTGTTCAGCGCCTTCTCCACGTTGAACCCAGACTTCTCAAGCGCCTCAATCGCCTGTGGTCTGTCGAAGCCCATGTTCACCAGCTGCTTCACCTGCTTGATATCATCCTCCTCTGTCTCGCTCGTGCGTGGAGGTAGGTTTGGCTTCACTGCACCGTCTGCACTTGTAGGCGTCTGAACGCTAAATGTGTCACTGAAGTCTGTAATTGCGTGAGCGTATGTAAACATTGAGCTTCTCACACACCATCAAAAGCCTTGTTAGGCGCTGCTCTATTAGAGGTACCAGGTTGGTCAAAGTCAGCGACGAAATCGAATGCCTCGTCATTGTCAAAGTCATTCTGATCACCGCTGACATTACCAGCTGCTATTTGTGCAGCAGGGAGATCAGCGAACGAGGTATCGAAGTCGTCTTGGTCGTCCTTCTTTGTGGCATCAGCAGTAGCACCACTAGTACCACCCATCATAGCCTCAAAGGGGTTCTTGTTGCTTGCATCGCTCTGTCCTTGAACAGGAGCGTTTGCAGGGAAGCTAGAAAAAGCATCGTCGAACTCATCCTTCGCTGGGTTCAGATTTGGTGGCTGTGCAGACAACTGAGGCAATTCTTCAGGTCCCTCGTCATCATCGCTCGAGTCGTCGTCGCGCTCCTTTCCTTTCGATTTGACCTCTGGCATGGCAGCTCCTACTGCAGGAGCAAAGTTGTCGAATGGCGATGACTCCGCTTTGCCCTCTGCAGCAGGTGCAACTGCTGATGCACTTGGTACGAAGCTTTCATCAAACGCCGCTTTCGAGTCTGTTGGTTTGCTGTCAAAGCCCTTGAATGCATCATCGAAATCAGCCACGGAGCCATTGGCATTGTCAGGCTTGCTGCTGGTGCCCTCTGGGACGTCGAACTTGCCGAATGTGTCGTCAAACGAAGCGAAAGCGGTGTCGCCATTGTCGGTTCCAGCTCCTGCGAATGGATCTTCACTTGCTGCTCCCTCTTGTGCGTTGTCGGACGTCGATGGCGCAAAGTTGTCGAATGGGTTTGTGGATTTGCCCGAAGATGGACTCAAGACGTGCGAAACACTTGGCGTTTCCTCTTGAGTAGCGCTTTCTGGGCTCGTTGGGAGGGCAGTGGCAGCCGCCTTCTCGAGACCTGGTTCAACAAGGGTGCTCTCCTCCTTGGCTACGTCGGTTGAGATGGCAGGAGGTGCGTTTGAAGGCTCATTCGCAGATTCTGCCTCCACCGCGTCCTTGACTGCGACGTCTTCGGCACTCGTATGCTCAGTTGCTGGCGTCTCCAAATTCTCCGCTTTCACCTCAGGCTCCTGCTTCGAGTCTTCGATATCTTTCAACTTCTCATCAAGATCATCTTCTTCAGCAGTTGGCAGAGTCTCAGCTGGATCGACGTTGCTGTATCTCTTGAGCTCCTTAGCAGCGTTGTCTCTGTCGCTTTCAGCGTGCTTGAGCTGCTCCTTGGCTTCTTCATTCTCTACCTTGCTAGCTTGAGCAGTCTCTTGGAACTCAGTGAGTGCTTGTCTCATCTCTGCTGTGTGCTTGCTAATCTCCAAAATCTTAGCCTTAAGGACTCTGGTCTCCTCCTTTTCTCTCATGTACGCAGTCTCGAGCTCAGCTCTCTCCACCTTCTGTCCTGAGCAGTCGCTCTCGGCCGTGATCAACTCTTGCTCAAGTCTGCGGCGCTCTGCTGTTGTTTCAGTCAGCTTCACTTGCAAGTCTGACACCAGCCTCGTCTCCGTCTCGTAAGCTTTCTTAGCACTCGTGAGACGCTGTTCGAGATCGTTACGTTCAGATTCGACGGCAGCCACGCGTGTTTCAAGATCTGCTCTGCGAGACTGATAGTCAGATAGCGCCCTGTCGGTCTCAGAGAGCTGTCCTCTTGCACTCTCAGCAGCTGCGGTGTCAGCGTGCAATTTGGATTGCTGAACGTCGGAGTCACCAAGCAAGTCATCGACGAGTGCTGGCTTCTCAGTAGCAGGTGCTGCTGGGTTCTCGAATGGCGACCTGACCTGAGGTTGAGGTTGAGATTGCTGCTGTTGTTGAGGAGGGTTCTGCCAGCCGCTAACATTCGCTTGCAGAGGGTTTGGTTGTTGGCCAGTCAACTGGGAAGACAAACCGGTCGATTGAGCCGACAAACCGGTACCTTGAGACACGAGACCAGCAGTTGAAGCAGCACCGCTATGTTGCGGTTGGACGATGGCTGGTTGCAGATCAGTCTCGTCGCCCATCAGATCGAACAGATCATCTGCAGCTAACAAAGAAATTAGCAGTTGCTTGCCAACAAAGAAGCCTCACTCACGCTTTCGAGGAGCATTTGTGCGCAAGGAGGCTGGTATCAGGGACTCGGGTAAAGTAGATGGGAGAGGCTTGCCTCCCAGACAGCCGTGGATAAGATGCATAGCGATAGCAAACTCGTCCTTAGAGAGACTGCCTGACTTTCTGACATCCGCCAGATCCCAGACGTTGGCCAGTATCTCAATCGGTAAGCCAGACTTGCTGAAAAAGTCGACAGCCTTGTCAGCTTCCAAAACGCCATTGCCGGAAGGGTTGAGGGAGTCGTAGAAGCCGTCGTAGCCACTCTTCTCTTCAGCAGAGATCTCTTCTGGGTGGCTGTTAACTGTTCCTGTTGTTGGGGTTGGCAGGGACGCAGCTGCAGCGGTTGGGCTCTGTACTGGCGGAGCAGCAGTGAGAGACTGAGGCGAGTCGTTGCCACCGACGGCAGCAAACCTGACTTGACGGTTTGGTTGTGGAGAACCGGCTTGGCTTCCGCCTGTGGTTTGTCTCTGAATTGGGGACGAGACAAGCGGTGACTGAGGTCTCTGTCTGCCACCAGACGCCTGCTCGTAGACGCCCGCAGGCAGTGCTGAAGGCAGCTGGCTGACAGTCTTGTTCATGTAGCACTGGATAAAATGCTAGACAGAAACAGTCAGTTGCTGTGTGATAAGGCAGAGAGCGCGACGCACCATTCCAATGATAAAGTCAGTCAGGTCCAGGGAGCCTCTGTTCTGCGTGTCTGAGAGGTTCCTGCGCTGTGTGAGCCTCTATCATCGAATTGATCATAACGCACCAAATCTGGCCGAGGACCTCGAACGGCAGCTTACTCTTGATGAAGACGTCTCTAGCCTTGTCTCCGCTGAGGAGACCGTTGATGGGGCCGCATCCGGCGAAGATCCTTGTGAATCTGGACCTCTCGTCGACGTTTACGGGCGGGACCTGCTGGGTCTGGATGGGTGAAGGGGAGCTGGGAGAGTTGAAGGGGTTTGGAGAGGATACTTGAGGGACTGGAGGTGGAGGTATGCCATCAAATTGGGGGATTGGGCCAGCTGTGTGTGGGGTGAGCGGCGTTATCGGCGTGTAGCGCACTGACGCTTGTGGATGAGCTCCTCGGAGACAGTCTCACCGTTCTGCACGTGGCCAATGAGTCTGAGTGCCACGCTAAAGCCTGGCTGGTCGAGGAAGCCGTTGTTGTTGGTATCTGAGAGCTGCCAGATCTGACCGAGCTGGACGGGTGCGAGGCCCGAATAGCTGAAGAAGGCGACGGCGGACTCGCCGCTGACGATGCCGTTGCCTTTCTCTGCGATGGAGTAGAAGTGGGCAAAGGCGTGTCTCTCAGATGGCGTCAGAGATAGATTTGCTATGTGGATCGTGAGGATGTGGCGTATAAACGATAAGTAAGCGTACGGAACGACATCTGAGCAATTTGGAATTATTGAGAATTATTTGGTGTTGATCTTGGTCGTTATTGCGCAAGACGTCGGTTGCTGTTGAGCGTCATGGCACCGGTCTCGTTGAGCAAAGCAATAAAGACAAAGAAGCCGAATCGCTCAGTGGGAAAGCACGTGGATAAATTGGTTAGTCTATTTTATCAGTATAGACTCCCCTCACGCTGCTACAGGCTTACTTGGCGCTGCTTTGTTTCCTGCAGCGCACAGCGCAAGAGACGAGAATCGTATCACAGGAGATCCACGGCCACGACCACAACCGCAAGATGACACGCAGAGAAGTTGGCAGAGGCGGCAGAGTGAGTCGGTCACCGATGCGGAGTGATTTTATTGACGCAATTGTAGCGCGCACTCAGACGCGTCAACGCGAACGCGGAGTAGATTGCGTTGTATAGCAGCCTTAATTATGTACTATGTATTGTATTCTCATCCATATCTTTGGCTACCACGTGATTTGAGTGTCTGAGGAACAGGAGGACGCGCGACATTGAGGTACTTGCAGGCGTAACGGCACTGATGGCACCAACAGCATTTCAAAATACTTAGTATACTCCAATAAGTCTAGTCGTATGCATAGTATAATAATTTAAACAAATGCCTATCTGTGCATCTACTTGCCAGCCATCTTCTTAAACTTGGCCTTGGCTCTCTCCTCCGTCTTCTCCTCAAAGCGCTCGTCACCCAGTCTGTCCTTCTTCTTGCGCATCTTGTCCTCGTACGCCTCCAGATCATCGATACGCTTCTTCTGCTTGTGCGCAGCAATGAACTTAGCATCCTTGCGAAGCTCTCTGATAGCGCCTTTACGCTCTGCCTTGACTTCAGCCTTGAGCTTGGACGTAGCCGCACGCTCGTGATCTGGATCGTATCTGCGGTCAGCGTTGTAGTTGTCCTCGAACTTAGGTATGAGCGAGCTGATGGCAATTTGCTTGTGTTGCTGCATTCTCAGCGGTCTGCGCGACTGCTTCGCAAACTTGACCTGGTTTCCAAGCTGCTGTATTGTCTTTTCAGCGTTTGTCTGAGTGTCGGGTAAGCATATAAACAACAGTGAACAATCGCCACACACCTTCAATCCCTTCTTGAACACACCCATCTCCTCTACCATCTTGAGACTCTCAACTAAAGGCTCAAATGCCTCAATAAAGCCATCAAGCGCACTCCACATCAGAGCAGCTTCGCGAGATATAGTCAACGCCTTATCAAAAGTATCAACCTTAGCTTGTGCACTGTTTGCCTGACACTGCTTGAGGAGGTCTTTAAGCTGAATTGAACCGCGCGGCTTTTCGTTGCTCTTTGCGTCAAGAGCCACCTGAGGCAGACGGCCAACGTCAGGCACTGGATGCTGTCCTGGGATCTTCTTCTTCGAGACACCTCCCAGCACGAGAACAGCATTGATGAGGAAGTTGACAACCTCTGGGATGAATCTCTTAGAATAGTGCTCGTACTGCAATGAGATACCACACAGCACCAATCCCTTGACAATGTCGCCGCAGTTTCTAATACGCGCTTGCGAGAGATATTGACCGATGAGCAATTGTGCTGCTGATGCAACCGGATGACTAAAGTCAGACGTCGACCAAACAACACCAACGACTCTAAGTATGCTCAGCTCAGGAATACCTGGCCACGTCTTGCTCTTCTCGTTTGTGGAACCTGCAGAAAGACCTTTGCTAAAATTGCGCTGGATAAGCTCCAGTTTTTCCTTGAAGGCCTCAGCCGATGGGATTGGTAGAAGCTTGGTGAGCTGTTCGATATGCATAGAGACGTTCTCCATGACTTCGAGGTTCACGCTCGTTGAAGCCGTGTTCAGCAAGTGGTCAAGGAGGACGCCGTTGAAGAGGGACAACTTGGCCTTGTTGTCCTCGCCAAGCTCTGGGTGGTAGAGTGTACGTATTCTCTCTATCACCACAGGGATCTGAGCAGGCTGCACGTTGTTGCTTTCTATTATGTCTATGAATTCGTCGTGTGTCGAGGGGCACTCGAAGGTGTAAGGGATGTTTGATGCATCCTGAGACTTGTCGCCGCTGGTGGACTGCTTCGCGGACTTCTTCTTGCCGCTGACCAGACTTTCTATAGGAGCAGCGTTCTCTTGCTCAGGCGCATCTCCCAATTCACCCTCGCCAGCCTCTGCAATGCTGTCATCATCCTCGTCATTCTCGTTCTCATCATCGTCCTCATCGCCATCACCTTCTTCTTCTTTGTCGTCTTCGCTGTCCTGAGCTTCCTGAGCGTCCTCCTCGCTGTCGTCGCCGCCCAAACCTTTACCGATACCATATGTCTCTGCGTTCTCCATTTGCTCATCTTCAAAGTCTTCGCCAAGCTCCTCGTCTTCCCTCTCTGCGTTCTCTTCCTCTTCTCTAGCGCGTTGTCTTCTAGCAGCGTAACCGCCTGAGGGATTTGTAGCCTGAGAGTCATCCTCGCCTCTCATTCTGAGTACTCTAGCTCTCTCCTTCTTCTCGAGCTCCTCTCTGGCTTCGAAAGCCACCTCAGCCTCAGACTTGAGTCTGTCTGTAGGTTTTGCTCGCTTGTCGAATGCGAGCTGTCTAACGAACTGATCGTAGTCCTCGTTGCCGCCTTTGTCGCCCTTGTAGTTGTTGTTAGGGATACTCTTATCGGCTTTATCGTCGTTGCTGTCTTTCTTGAGGTCAAGTGGGGGTGCATCGAAGAGAAGACCCTTGATATCATCCAAATCAGCGTCGACTTCTTCTCTGAGAGCGTCGTCATCTTCGCGTTGCTGCTGTCTCTCCATCTTATGCGCCTTTGACTTGGCGATGAGTTCTTCCATGACTTCCGCCTTGGTTTTGCGTCGTGGAGGAGCATCTGGGTGGTCGTAATCGATTGGCTCTTCCTCCTCGTCCTCCTTAAAGCCACCGAACGCATCGAAGCGCGTACCATCCTCGTCGTCGCCGTCGTCAGCCAAACCGGCGTTGGCGAAGTCATCATCGAGCGCAAGTGTTTGACCGTAGTGAGTGAGCTCGTCGGTATCCTCGAGGTTGAAATCGGCGTTGTTGCGGCTGCGCTTACCGCTGTTGGCTTTCTCTGCTTGGTATCTCTCGAGCATCCTCTCTTCCTCGTCCAGCGTTGGATCCTGCTCACCGAATCTCCTGTCCTTGAATTTGCTCACTTTGTTACGGTTCTGGAGCGCTGGGAGAAGGGCCTCTTTGCGCTGTGGCTGCTGTCAGCGCTGTGGCCATCTCTCATCTCATCTCCGCTCACCTGGTCAATTCCCGCCTGCTTGGCTTTGGCGGGTGCACCGACGCTGCCAATGACTTTCCTGCCGCCCACGTTGTGCTTGAGTCTCTGCACTTGCGTATCGAATTTGTTAAATTTTGAGTGAATATCCTGCTCGACCTTCTTCTTCTTGTCCTTGTCGTTGGCCGCGCTGCCTTCAAATTTCCTCTTATTCTTTGGCTGCTGGTGCTTATTTATGCCTGCATTCTGCACCGTCTGCTTAAGCTGCTTCAGCTGCGAAGGCATGGTGGTTGTGGTTTGTTATCAAGAGTGTTGCACTATCAATTATTACAAAAATGCTTTTCATTCATCCTCATCAGATTCAACACGCTTCTTGTACACCTTCTTCTGTTCGATTCGCTCATCCGCGTCGTCGAGACTATCGGCTGAGCCCTGACCATCTTCCTCCTCCTCCTCATCCTCATCCATCCCTTCAACGCCCTCCTCATCGCCATCATCATCGACCACGAACCCATCGTCTGGCTCCTTCTCGTATGCACCTCTCGCACCGATACGCCTCGATGCAGCTGTCCTGCTAATGTCATCATCGTCGCTGCTCCAGTCCAGATTACCTCCAGACGCAGCCAGCTCCTTCCTCGCAGCAGCCCTCTCTGTCTTGGCTCTCTGGCGCGCCTGTTTCTTATCATCCTCCATCTTCTTGAGCAGTTCCTTCTCTGGATCCTTGGACTCAGTCTCCTTGTCCACCATCTTCATCTTGGCTGCCTTGAAGTGCTTGTCGTTGACCGTCGATGCGTACTTCTTGTGCACGCTCGACGCCAGACTTGGTGGAACAAAGTTGAGTTGACCGTGTATGACGCTATCGCCCATGACGATCTCATTCTTCTCGTGATGCAGATACGCGTATTGGCGTGGATTGCTCTGTTCGGACGACGTAGCCGTCTTATCGTCCTCATTCAGGTTCATATCGTACATTTCCTTGCCGACCTGCAGACTGAGGCTGCCGTCAGACCATCTGATAACGCGGCTATTGGACTGCGCTATTGTCTGACCGCTCTGATCCTGGTGCCACCTCCACCTGATGGTGTTGGCGCTGTTGGCATTCTGAGCCAGGCTCTTGTCATCCTCCCCAAAGCTCTCCCTATCGAATCCAGCAGATTGTATGTTGAGGAAGTTCGGTATCTTAGCCAGCCAGTTCTTTTCGCTGGATCTGATTGGCGGGAGATTGTTGATATCCATCGTCGCTGTCCTCACCTGCTCGAGAATGACGCCGTCTGTCGGCATATCCTCCTCATTGTACTCCATTGCACGTCTTTGTGAATCTCCATCTGAGTCGTTGTCGTTGGCGTCGTTTATCTCGCTGCCTTCTTTCCCGTTCTGGCTGCTGTATCTCGCAATCAGAGTAAATACAGCGCATAGCAAAGAACCCACGCATTGTCCACGTCCTCCATGCTATTGTCCGCGCCGCCGAACAAATCATCCATCAATTCCTCATTATCTGACATGGCTGTAACGGTTCAAGAGCATCTCATCTCTCTCTGCTGCCACCATGTTCACGCCAATTGAAAATGCGAGGAATAAGCGAGTCGTGGGTTTAGTAAGGTGTTGGAGATCTCTATTAAATGCTAGTGCAGTGTTACTTCCACGACACGGATATCGGCCATTATCATTACGGCCCAGTGGGTTATGCAACCGGGAAGACGCCCAGTAGATTCTGATACAGCGCAGGGACATCCGATGAAGCCGACGAGAGTCAAAATGTGCCATAGTCTCGTCATGAACTATGGCTTGTACAAGAAGATGGAGATTTACGTGTGTAGCGCCTGCAGCCAGTAGTGCACATACTCACAGTACCGAACACAGCGCGCCAAACCTGCGAATCGCAAGGAAATGACACAGTTCCACACCGATGAATACGTCGATTTCCTCAATAGGATATCCCCAGATAACATGGACTCGTACGCCAAAGAGCAGGCGAAATGTGGGCAATTATAGCCCATATGGCACTCACTAACGCTATATAGTCAACGTCGGTGACGATTGTCCCGTTTTCGACGGTTTGTTCGAGTATTGTTCCATTTCTGCAGGCGGGTCCATGGAGGGTGCTGCCAGGCTGAGCAGGAACAAGACAGACATTGCTGTCAATTGGGCTGGTGGTCTGCACCACGCAAAGAAAGCCGAGGCCAGTGGCTTCTGCTACATTAACGATATTGTTCTGGGCATCCTGGAACTGCTACGATACCACGACAGAGTTCTCTACATTGATATTGATATCCACCACGGCGACGGTGTGGAGGAGGCCTTTTACACCACTGACAGAGTAATGACCGTCTCGTTCCACAAATTTGGCGAATACTTTCCAGGCACGGGTGATTTGAGGGATATTGGACTAGGCAAGGGCAGGAAGTACTCTCTGAACGTGCCGCTACGAGATGGCATAACAGATGCTAGCTATAAGAGCATATACGAGCCAGTGATCCAGCATGTCATGGACTGGTACAAACCAAGCGCAATAGTCTTGCAGTGCGGCTCGGACAGTCTAAGTGGCGACAAGCTAGGCTGCTTTAACCTGAGCATGAAGGGACATGCCAACTGCGTCTCATTCGTCAAGCAGTTCGATGTACCGTTGCTGCTGCTTGGCGGTGGTGGATACACCATCAGGAATGTGAGCAGAGCGTGGGCGTACGAGACGGGTATAGCGGCTGGACAAGAGCTGAGTCCGACACTTCCTATAACGGAGTACTACGACTACTTTGGACCATCGCACAAGCTCGATGTGCCGTCATCCAACATGGAGGACCTCAACACGCCCGCATACCTGTCCAATCTCAAGACGGCCATCTTTGAAAACCTTCGCGATGTCAACTTTGCGCCTAGTGTGCAAATGCAGCCGGTTCCGCGCATGAATCATGACGACGATGACGATAACACGCGCGAAGACCTCGACGATCCAAACCAGAGACGTCCTCAGAGACTGTGGGACAGGAGCATACAGCGGGACGACGAGTTCAGCGATAGCGAGGACGAGGGCGAAGGCGGAAGGCGGAATGAACAGAGCTACGCGAGCAAGCAACCAGCAAACTAATCTCTACACTTGTCTGTAATATTACATGTCTTGAAGCATATACATAACTTAAGTACTATCTAACGCTGCGCAGCTCGCAATTGCTGCTCTCTCTCTGCGAGTTCTGCCAACTCCACCTCTAATGCGAATGTCGCGACTTCCAACTCGAGGTTGTTGCTAACGAGACCACCCCAAGATTTCTCCAGCGAGTTAAGCTTATCGCCGATCTTTGTCTGCTCTGATTTGCGCAGTCTGTTGATATCGACGACCCTATTCCGTATCACTTCAGCCTGTTCTTCCAGCACGCGGACATCAGCGTCAAGGGAGTAGTTGGTGAGCTTCCACGAATTGGCACCGAGAGCGGAGAGAAGCTCTAAATTGCTAGAGCGCAGTTTCTGGTATTCACTAGCGATGATAGCGCTATCGTAGGACTTCTTCCAGTCTGCAGGGCTATCTGCGTCTGGTTCAGCCATGGCGTATCTCGAGCCATCAAAGCTATCCAGGGCGGTGCCCTCGCCAGCTCTCTTCAATTCGTTGCTCAACAGCTCGCTCGACTGAGGAAGCGTGAGTCGTGAATGGCTCAATAGTAGCAACTCACAGCCAGGAATTTCTTCGACCGATCCTCACCGAGGTCACTGCTTATATCCCGTTGCGCGCTCCTGCTCATCTCCTCCTCTACTAATTTGGTGGCTGCATCTCTCAAATCTACGACGCAATGAGCGGGGACAGAGGAGTGATAAAGAACCCACGCGCATTGCTGTCGATCTCCTTATCGTAGTATGGCAGACTGTCCAATTTGTAATCCTCCTTGGTCGCCATGACGGGAGTACAGGATAAAGGATCTCTGAAATCACTCAGCGAGATCGGTTAAAAGCTTTATTGCGGTGTATCGTCATTATACATAGGGAGTGTAGACTGTTTTGAGCGGAGCTCGAGCTACGTCTCTGTTTGCGCGCTTTGCTTACTCGATTTCGCATGCAAATCGCCGAATGACGGCTGTTAGATAACCCATTGCAGAAATCAAATGCCTCTGGTTCCTTTCATCGCTTGTTGTAGCCATCTCGCTTGCTCAAGAGTAAGAGATGGAGTTGAACTAGCACGACCAGGACCATAATATGGCGAGCGCTGCACAGATACAGAAACTGAATGATACAGATAAGGTAGGTTGCTCTCATCTCTCGCAATTTCCTCACATTCAGCTCAGGATATCAGTAAACTGCTGAAGCTGGCTTCCGACGCTCTGAAAGCACTTCTGCCACCATCCAATCAGCAAGAGCACGAGCAGCTAGAGAAACAGCAGCAGAAATACAACGCAGCCACCGCACATCAGCAGTCCCAGCCTCAGATCACATTGTGGGGAGATGAAGATCCGAACGACGACTACAACGACTTGGGGCAGGACGAGGCGCAGGATGCCAAGTTTGTAGACACAACGAAAGTGTATTATAGTCTCCTCAATACAATACAGACAGATATACGGTCAGCAATCGCCAACTTGCGTCATGAACGCATTTCTCCCATGGTCGTGCAATCGTTTGGGAGCAACTCCGTGAAGCAGGCATCTCGGCTTAGTCTGGGCGCGCAGCGTATTGAGATCGCGGCAATACGGCAGCTGACGCAGTCGATACAGGCGCTGATGCAGCAGAAAGCTGATGTCAGTCAAGACGATATGATGGATCAGACACTGTAGATATATAGGGTTGTTGTAGCTAAAGAATCTATGTATTTGTACATTCACAACATAAGATGAGGTTCAATATTTGGTTGTGAATGCCGTCATCGGCTGGTTTCGATAAGTACCACAATTGGGTGGTCTGGGAGATAGGGAAGCTTGAAGAGGATGGCAGGGTACTGTAAACTGTCTCAAGACGCCTAAGGTCATTTTTTAGCCATTTTTTCAAATATTTTTAGCGCACAGCACGCTCTGACGCTCTTACCGTCATTACCCGATGGGCAGCCGTAGAAACGCAAGACAGGCGCCCATCAGTGTAGAGCAAGACGGGGACTTCCAGGTGGCAACCTGGCTGCTGTGCGACCCTCGCACAGCAGAAGGCTTCAAGTACCATAATTTCGTCCACAACGACGACTGCAGAGGATTTGGAGTTGGGTTCAGAGTTGAGGCGAGGCCACGCAACAAGCCGCCTCCTTTGCGGACCTATGTGGCCGGCTGGCTTAGATGCTTCGGCTGCAATAACGTAGTCGACACTGCCAAGTTCCTCAATTGGGCCAAGGATCAGAGTGGGTACTCTACTTTTCACTCTATGATCATCTGACATCCCAAACTAGGCCATCTCCGCGGCCGTCTCCCACCCCCTCAGATTCATGCTGTTCTTCAAGGCCGACTTGAAGATCAGTACAGCAAGCACCCCATTGCCAGGCCGGGTAGCACGAGCATAGGCACGACAGAACAGACACCAGGCCACGCAACTGTTCCCACAGCTTACAACGCGCCATCGTCGTCGTCAACATCGACGTCTCCGCCACCCACAACTTCCCGCACGCGTGATGAGACGCACGCGCAAAGCGCAAGCATAGAAAGCGACACGGCCATTACCACCAGCCGCGCTTCTGCCATCGCCCCGTCGGTCCCCACTCCACCCCACCTCCTTACCGGCGGCGCCCTCACTAATGAGCGTGAGGAGCCCACGCACGCTGGATCTCCACAATTGTCTACTGCAGCTATAGCAGATCAATCAGACGTACCTGCGTTGTCGTCAAGCGAGACAGTGGCATCGGCATCTGGCGTTCAGCCCACAGAGAAGGAGCCACTCTTAAGTGCGACCCACGAGGTAGCAGGAACCCCACCAGCATCCGCTTTGCTTGAAGCGAGTGATGCAATTCACACTGACGTCACGCCAACAAGAGGCAGACTCAGTCAAGCAGTGGAGAATGCTACTGTAAACGATGCACTACTCGAATCATCCGTTGCACATGAAGCAGTCAGCACTGAGGAGCAAAAGCGTCTGAACGCACACTTCGACGAATGGAACGCAAAAGCTGCGAGAGATCAGGCCCGTCTTCGAGCTACAATTCAAGATCTCGAGGACAACAACGCAAGAGAGCAGGCCCGTTTTCAAGCTAGAGTCAGTGATCTTGAAGATAGCAACGCTGAAGCTGCAAAAGAGAAGGCCCTTCTTCAAGCCAGAGTCAGTGATCTTGAAGATAGCAACGCTGAAGCTGCAAAAGAGCAGGCCCTTCT
>SPNW01000069.1:0-48196 GCA_004918325.1 Wallemia hederae
CCTAACCCCTAACCCTAACCCTAACCTAACCCCCTAACCTACCCCTAACCCTACCACCCCACCAAGATGTGCGCTCAGAATGGCATTCTCAAAGACATGTCGGTTGGGCAGCTCACTGTGCTGAATGCAGCACATTCAGACTTCTTCCTCCTGCCGTACAATCTCGAGGCTAACGTGCTAGGATTCGGCGGTGGAGAGACAGTGTCTTTTAAACCGACTCACTTCCGCTCCTCAGTCAGAGACAACATTACACAGCTCTCTTTATCCAGTTCCTCATTCGCAGAATTCAAGACCATGGATGTTTCAAAGTACAAATTTACCAGTTTGCTCAAATTCAAACTCCAATGCGACCACATGGAGATGGATGAGCGCGAGACAATGCCATACATCCTCGAACTGATGCCAAACTTGGTGACGCTCGAGCTCCGCAACTCCCCCAAGCCGATGCACTATGACATTCCACCCTCATGCCCACTCCTCTTCACGCCTCAACACATGGGCAAAGTCAGGAGACTGATCTTGGAGCAGGCGTACCTGAAGTTCGATCAGTGCTCATTCCCTAGACTAGAGTACCTGGAGCTAAGAGCAGCTGCTGTCATCTCTCACTGGGGCACTCTGACGAAGGAGTTGAAGGAGATCAAGCTCATTGACTCTCCGCTCAGGTCTATTCTCGAGCTCATCAAGCCCAAGGTCGCTGCGAATTTGAGCAACGTGAAGAAGCTGACTATCAAAGAGTACGTCAGCACTGATCTGTCTAGCTTCTTTGTCAGAGGACACTTCAACAAAATTATGCCAAACTTGGAAGAGTTCGAGATACTGTCCCACGAGGATGTTACGCCGGACACGCTTAACAAGTTCATCGATAGCCATCCAAGATTGAGAAAGATCAGCGCTAGAGGGCAAGACGCGCTGTCCGCAGAGGCGCTGCAGAGACCGTTGGAGGAGCTTGTGACAGACTTTGAGAGCGACTACGAAGACGAGGATGAGGTGGAAGACGATGGAAGCGACGCTGGCACAAATTACGACGAATACGATGAAAAAGGGTTCAGCAAGTCTGACTACCTCGATGACGACGAAGACGATGATGAAGATATGATGAAGGCAATGGCTGAGATGGAGGACGACTACATAATGATGAATCTCCACAGCCATTGAATGCTTTTTGATAACGACATTGATGTACAGTGATATATGAGTCTACTTGTCTAAAGTGGTATTTGCATGCAATAGCAGGTGGTATATGGCATGGCAGGTGAGTCTACTCCACAAAACGCTCAGCCACCGCCTAATAGACCTCCGAAACTTTCATGTTCTGCAGCGAGGATATCTCGCTCGCCGACAGCTTCCAGTAGTGGCCAGAGTTGCTCGTGCCCTGTTCATTGAGAACCGAGCTCATCTGCCTGATGCGACTGAACAGCTCCCTGATGCCCACGTTGGACAGACCGCTGAGGTAAGTGAGGAGGTCGTGCACGTCCTTCTCGAACTGCATGGCACCGCTCACGCTGAACTTGGACGTCCGCGAGTTAAACACCATGTTCTCCCACAGCTGGATGAGATGAGTGGTCGACTTGATGAAAACCTCGTCAAAGTTGTTCGTAGTGAGGCTGTTCATCCACTGGTCGAAGAGCGCGCTCCATTCGCGCTCAAATATGACGACAAATAGGGTCGATTGGGCGTCGGCGTCATGTGCATAGTTTGTCACATTCATCGCACTCTTGAGGCAATCCTTGACGGCATTCTTGAAGGTCGTTGCGAACAGGGTATCGAGACAGCTCTGAGAGGTGTGAGAGGTGTGTGTGTGCGAGGGCGCCGCACTCACGCTCAAGCTAGTCTGAGAATCGTCAGACACCTTCTTCAGCGTCTTTAATTCATCCGCAACAGCTGCAACGTCCTCCTCATCAAAGTACCGCCGCAGCGAGCCCTCACTGGCGACATCTGACAATATACGGAGGTTGTACTCCGCGCAGATGTCCAGGTTGTTGAGACAGACGCTCACTTTGAGCACCTTCCTGGCGTTGCTGCTGCCAGCGCCGCTGACGGCCTTGGACTGCTGCGCTATCATCTTGCTGGTGCGAGGCTTGATGATGTTATCAAAGTCCATTTGCATCCTGTCGATGTAGCACTGCTGGAAGATCTTGATGAAGCCGTCGACAGCCTTGCCTAGCACTTTTGCGTCCCCACACCCGACCAGCCTATCCAGAACACCCTTGTAGACGTAGAACGTGTCGTCGAGGACAGACGATGTGTACGGTGTGGCGTCCTCGTCCACCTCGCTGCCTTCCAGCACCTGCTTCATGCTCGATCTGAAGTAAGCGAGTTCCAAGTTGATGTAGGTGTCGTTGGTGTGCTCGTGGAGTAGTCTCGCAGTAGCGGACGAGTCGAGGAGGTCGCTCGTCGCGGCAGTGGGAAGACTCGACGTCATGAAAAGCTTGAAGGCTGCAAAGTGAGATGCTAAACCAGACAGCTCTGACACCACCGAGTTCACTTGCTTGAGGTCAGCCTTGTCGATTGCAGACACGTTCCTCGACCAGTTGCCAAACACGAGCGCAGCTTTATTGTCCAGCTCTCCGAGAAGGCTCTGCAGAACTGTGGCCATGTACTCCTCTCCGTAGTACTTGTTGACGACTGGCTGGTGATCTTCTACGACGTTGGCCATGTTGTCGAGCAGCACTCTCAAACTAGCCAGGCTGTCTAGGCTGCCTTTGAACTTGCGCTGAATGAGCCTGACAACGAACTGCGAGTATGCAGTGATACCGTCGAGCTTGCGATTGATCTTAGGGAACAGCTTAAAGAAGCGCGAAATCTCGGCCTGGTTGAGGTTTTCGCTGGCGGTGTTGAAGTGCTTGATGAATATCTCGTTGAGCGTGTCCAGGCTGTTGTCAAGTCGCTGCAGCGGTGGCTCTGGGTGGTGAGTAGATGGCACGACTGTGTCCGCGAACTCTGAGGTTGTGATGGACTGCGGGATGTTCAGTGCCCTCTGCGCGTGCACACTGGCCTGGTCGTAGTCACGCTCGTCGATCGCCATGTCGAGCAGCCGCAGAGAAGACTGCAGGAGCTGCGTCTTCCTCACCATGTCAAGACTCGCCGCGAGGCGGTGCTGCTGCGTGTCGAGGGCGCTGAGAGTGCTGTAGAAGTCACCAGTGTTCACCAGCTTCCCGCTGAGGCTGCTCTTAAACGCCGCCAGCCGCCGAGTTAATTTATCCAAATCGGTCAAGTCGAGTGGGGTAGAGTGAGCGGATTGCGAGGCTATCAGAGCGTCTAGCGCAGACTCAGCGCTGTCCAGCGAATTTAATTTATTTTTTATTTCTATTTCCATCAATGACTTGGTAGTGAGCGTAAGAGATGCGAGTCGCTCAGTCTCTAACTTCCACGCTCAACTCAAAAATCCAAAACGAATGGCGCCGCCGACTTCAATAAACGACATCTGCAAGAGGGTCGCTATGGTGAGCTGCCCGATGCTCGGCAGCGACGAGGGGATCGAGCCCGTGTGTTACGCCCGCAATGTCGTTATCGGCGGCACGCTCATCTTCCAGCCGGCGACGTGCTTCATACACATCGTAGCCATTTTCATGACAGCCATTATGCTCTACCACATACGCACAAAGTACACTGCGATCGGTTCGTTACTTGCTGCTTTCTCCCACCGCCCGCTCACACCAGCGCAGGACGCAAGGAAATCACTCTCTTCTTCTACTTGTACGGCATCTGCGAGCTGCTCGCAATCTTCCTCGACAGCTCCGTCATACCCACCTCCCACGAAGCGTATCCGTGGTTCGCAGCCGTGTACATGGGGCTGACGACGGCCATGTTCTGGTGCCTGCTCGTTAACGGATTCATCGGTTTCCAGGTGGTCGAAGACGGCACCGCACTGAGCGTGTGGTCGCTGCGCATATCATCCTTCGTCCTCGGCGCCTTGTCTTTCTTTATCCACATCGCGACGTACAAGTCTATACCTGGATTCGACCGCAGCAATCCCATCGCAGTGTCGATATTCACCTTTATTCTGCACATTGTCTGCGTCGGCATCTACATCATCACGCAGCTCATTCTCGTCATACGGACACTGGACGACAGATGGCCCATCACCAACATTGCATTCGGAGTAGGCTTCTTCGTCATTGGCACCGTCGTCATGCTCGGGTTTAGCGTCGAGGTGTGCAACTCCGTCGATCACTACATTGACGGGCTCTTCTTCGAGACGCTGTGCTACCTGCTCAGCGTAATGATGGTGTACAAGTACTACGACGCCATCACGAGGGAGGACCTCGAGTTCAGTGTCGGATCTAAGGGCACCGTGTGGGAAGTCAAGGATGCTAACATGATGCAGGACACGCCACAGAACGACACAAAGTATCCACCAACGACGCACAACTACCAGTAGCCACGTAGTCACGTAGTCACGTAGTCATAAGCCCTTAATTCACTCACTCACTCATTACACGCTTTTCCTCTGTCTGTCTCTAAACAATAGCTAGGTTAATATCAATAACAGATTTTTCATGTTGGCGAGAGTGTGACCGAGTTCTGGGAGAGGGAGGTTGTAGGCGAGCATGAGCTGAGCGACGTTAGCAGATTCGTTTGTGCAAGTACACCACACCCACAACTTCAATGTCCTTGTTGAGGAGGTATATCGCGTACTGTAGCCTGTACAGGTGGTCCTTCTTGAGGTGTGCGTGCAGGGGGAAGGCGTTGCTGCCGCGTATGTTGGATATGTTGTCTATGATGTAGGACTGGCTCCCCTTGTACACGATCTGGTATGGGAGGTGCGTGCTGAGGTAGTCGCTGAGGAGGAGCGTGAGCAGACACGTGTACCCAAGCGCAGAGCTGGAGTGGATGGGGTTGTGGTGGTCGAGCGTGAGCCCAAGGATGGAGAATGTGAATGTGCTGTTGAGGTTGACGATGGGGAATAGCGCGCTGAGGGTGCTCAAGAGGTGGGATCGAATGGTTTTTGCGCGCTTCTTTGTGGATAGTGGAAGTGCGCGCTTGCTTGTGCTTGCGACCGTCGCAGTTCCTGTCTCCTCCTTCTCTACCAGCTCGCTCAGATGACGTCTTCTCTCTTGCAGACTTCGCCGTCTAGCGTGGATCTTGTGGGTGGCCCTGTCTATATCCTCACGCGCCTTATCAAGCGCCTCGCTTAGTGCCGTGTCTCGCCTGCTCAAGTCGTCGACCTGCCGCGCCAACTTCAAGGAGCGTGTGCTGTTTGATATCCTGCCATCCAATTCCACAACTTCCGATGACAGCTCGTAGTTGCAGTTGACGAGCGTCGCCAGCCGCACAATCTGGTCGAAATTCTCTGATTTCATTGCGTCGCTGGTGATAGTTACACCTTGATGAGCGAATATCTCGAGAGATTGGGTGCATCAAAGTCTGTGGGTTGTGTGTGGTGTGTATGACGCCTTCTAACGCTGTACAGTCCATTAAATCCAGTAATCTCCTTTTTGCGCTGTCGACGAGCGTGATAGTGAGTAGGTGCACTGTGGCGTACAGAGATCTCAGCTGACGCGTGCTGCAGCGTCACTCTCCTCCAAGTTAGCCAGGCTCAATAGAAACCATCTCTCCCTCATCGCCATCTCCACGTTCGCAGTGACCTCATACACAAATTCTGTGGCGGAGCTGAGCGAGCACATGCAGAAGAATCAACGGGCATCGGAGGAAGCGTAGCCGCTGTGTGACCTCGCTTGCTCCACTTGGTCCTAGAAAACCGGGAGAAAGCCGATGCAAGCCACGCAAGAGATGGGTGAGATGGGGCGTAGGATCTATCGCACGAACTCACCCGAATAAATCCACTCAGATCGCCCACCTTCCTTATTTGTACTGTACCTATTTCGTCCGATTGATCAATCCGATAATTTTTGATAAAGATCGCGCGCATCTCATCTCGCTTGCTCAAACCACGATCATGGCTGCAGCAACGAAGAACGTTTTGGTTCTTGGAGGGAGTTATGCGGGTGAGCGTGGTGTTTTTTAATTGTACACTGCTCACCATCTCCAGGCGGTCGCGCTGCCCGACTTCTGAGCCAGCAGCTCCCACCGACGCACAGAGTCATTCTGATTGACAGAAACAGCCACCACAACCACCTCTACGTCTTCCCCCGCTACGCCGTCGTGAAGGGCCACGAGCACAAGGCGTTCATCCCGTACGCCAAGTTCGACAACAGCAAGACGGACAACGCTGCGTCGCAGAGCAGGAGCTTGAAGGGCGGCAGAGCAGGTGAGCTGGTGAGGCCGCACTTATCTGCCGAGCTGCACAGAGTCGACAGCACTTCAAACATTCTCCTCAACAGCGGTCCGCAGAACCCAACCAACGGACACGGCAACTCTGACCACCTCATTTTGCACGCAGCGGTGGAGAGGATCGACGCCAACTCAGTCAAGCTCAGCAAAGCGTTCCCTGAATTGGGGATGCAAGATACCATCGAGTTTGAGTACATGGTGTACGCACTGGGATCGATTATGCCACGCTCTTTGCAAATGGACAGCAAGACTCTGCAAAGCGGTACCAAGGAGAGCGGCACAAACTGGCTCCAGCACCGTCAGCGTGTGATTGAACAGAACGACAGAATTGTCATTGCCGGTGGCGGCGCACTTGGTATTCAGCTCGCGAGCGATATCAAGAACACGTACCCAAACAAGAGCGTCACGCTTATTCACTCGCGCGACAGACTTCTCCCCCGCTTCGATCCTCAGATGCACGATATCATCGTCGAGGCACTCACAAAGCTGGACGTAGAGTGCATCCTCCAAGACCGCATCGAGCTCACTAACACCACGCTCGACTTCGACGGTCACGTTGAAGAGAAGCGTGTCATGACGAGGAATGGCAGGAGAATCGAGTGTGACTTGGTGGTGAGTGAGGTGCTTATTTGTCCTGGATCCTCACTAACTTTGCTTAGCTCATGTGCACAGGTCAAAAGCCAAACACGGAGCTTCTCAAGCAGCTCTCGCCATCTTCGATCGACCCTGCAACGAACCTCGCCAAGGTGACGCGGTCGATGCAGCTCGCAAGTCTCAAAGAGCATTTGGGCGAGGAGCAGACGGAGGCAGACACAAAGGCGGACACGAAGGCAGACGCAAAATCAAGCGTTGACGCCACCACCAACGCTGCTGCTATCGACATGCGCAAGAGCATCCCCGAGTCCTACTCCAACCTCGCGCCATCAAGCTACCCACACATCTACGTGATCGGAGACGCAGCCGACGCCTACGGAGCCTTACATGCTGGTCATACGGGTTGGAACCAGGCAGAGTTCGCGGTCGGCAACATCATACGCCAGATCCAACAAGACACAGAGAGCGAACCAAAGCTCTATTACGCGGGCAAACCAGCCATCAAACTCACAACGGGACTGCACTCAGCCGTCATTCAGCTGGGAGACGACATTACCGTTAACGATAACTGCCCCGTCGACCTCGACGCTGCGAGCGCATGGCGCTTCTCAGGTGCTGATACCACCGACATGCGCAAGTAGAGGTGCACAGAGCTTAAGGCTGACCTTGCTTGCATGATGCTATTTGTCATGCTGTACATAGCTGGTGTATAGACAACCGCTGTATTTAGATTCGTGTTTCATTCCCAAAACGAAAACTTGTAACAATTTGATACTTTTGATTGGATGTGGTGTAGTGTGGGTATAATGTGGGTGCTTGTGTGTGTCTATGGACAATGCTTGCTTGGATTCTTGACTTCTCTTCATCCTCCCCCTCTCACTCCCGTCTCTCATCGTACACGGCAAGCACTTTCTTGCGCGGAATCATGACAATACCCACCCATCGCTCACCTTCGCCAGTCACGCCATCATCGACTGCCAGCTCGCTAGTGAAGTGCGTCGACCGCGTCACTTCCCGTGCGTTGGTCAGAATCACATTCTTCTCCTTATCGATGAGCGTAAAATTGCCGAGGATAGTCCTGTCATCGTCGAGCTCGAAATATAGCGTCTTGTTGAGCTTGTTGATGAGTTTGTTGACAGACATTGATTCTAGTTGGTTGTAATGACGCAAGGAGTGAAAGCGAGAAATGAGCTGCAGTCTACACCTTCGCAATTGGCACACTTATCACTCCTCTTACACTCCTCTTACAACAAATACTTGAATCGATACAGTAATCATATACATGAAAGCATTTCAAATGCTCCGAGTGCAGCAATAGCAACACTCCTTTCCCGCAGCTCCCGCCACACTTCTACCACTAGAACAAATCCATTCTCCTAGCCATGTCCATCATTTCTTCCTCCATCATCTCCGTCATCATCTCGTCAACAAAGGAGATACACGACAGAATGGCGTCACGGAGGTTGACGATCCCCAATTCGCTCCAGTCGCGCACGGCGTGTCTGACACCGATAGCGAGCAAGCTCTTAGGCATCTGTCTGAACTCCTGAGACTTAAAGAATGGGTCTGTGTCCAGCTGCTTATTCACTTGAACGAGAGCATCAAAGACTTCGCCGTCGAACTGACACTTGTGAGATGTCGTGCACTCAACCATCACCTCAATCGTGCGTCTGATATCGCGTATACGTTTGAATGCCTTCTTCCCAGCACGCCTGTACACCATAAAGTCCTCGAGCTCGTCGCACATGCAGAGCACCCAGACCTTGCGCGCCTTATCGATGTGCTTATCGTACCACTTCCAGATGACTGTCTTGAGATGAGGAAGGGGTTGACCTTGCTTAGACAGCTCCTTATCGCGCAACGCACGCTCCAACGTAGTCATGAACGCGCGCTGCTTTTCAAGCGAGAAGCCGCGGAAGCGCACCTGGTACCGCCAGATGTCGAGTCTGTGGAGGTTGGGGTATCGGAGACAAAGCTCTCGGGCGAGTGCAGTCGCGTCTTTGTGCTTGATGACGTCGATAACGAGCGTCAAATAGCGCACAGTGTCGCTACGGCCGAGGGTGTCAGCTTCTTTGTTCGCGCACCACCTCCCGAGCGTCAGCGTGAGCTCGGTGAGGTGAGGGAAGCGAGAAATGTGCCGCGACAGGGACGCAGCGTCGGGTATGCGGTTTCTGCGTACGTCGAAATGCGCTATATTGAGATTGAGGCATCTGTCGCGGGTTAGATAAGCACACGCAAACAGCCAACACTCACGTCACTGCCACGGCCTTGTATTCGACGTCGACGAGATTCTCCAGCGTCTGCTTGTACTCGCGTATACTGTCTTCCTGCTCAGCCATCCGCGCCGCTGTGTTACCGAGGATGGCCTTGCGAAGCGGTGAGTTGAGCGACGGGTGGTGATGGCTAAAGCCTATCGCATGCAGCAGCTTGCACGTCAGATGTAGATTCTTGTCTGAGATGTTCACAATCTCAAGCAAAAGCTCGTCCGGCAGATCGAGAATGTGGGCCATGGCCGTCGCGGTACAAGATGCGATGCACGAAAAGCAAGACAAATTGTGACCTTCAGAAGCGCTAGGAGATCTGCAAAACACCTAACTACATCCACACCAAATCACATCTACAACCTCCCGCTAATGACGTACGCTACTCTTTATCTCCAACCGCCATGAGGAATACTTTGCTACGCCTGACACAGCCGCGCGCTATCACGTACACTCAGAACGGCTCTCCCACTGACGTCCTGCGCGTCTCTACGCTCCCGTCTCTGCCTGCGCCGTCTCCGGCCCAAATCGCAGTCAAATTCCTTCTCTCGCCGTACAATCCCGCCGACATGAACGTAGTGCAGGGCGTGTATCCTGCACGTCCACAGACAGTCGACGTGAACGGCGTGCCGCACAATCTCGGTGGAAACGAGGCCGTCGCTGAGGTGGTGCAAGTAGGGGAGGGAGTGAAGCATCTGCAGCCATCGGACAGGGTGATTATGGGTGCATCGCAGCTAGGCACATGGCGTTCGAGTGCGCTGCTTAACTCATCTGACGTAATCAAATTACCTCCTTCGCCTGCGGTGTCGACAGTGCACGCAGCGACGCTCGCTATCAACCCGCCAACAGCGCTGCGCATGCTCAGCGACTATGTCCAGCTGCGTCCTGGCGACTACGTCATACAGAACGGTGCGAACTCCGCCGTCGGCACCTCCGTTATACAGATCGCCAAGAGTATGAATGTACATACTATCAACCTCGTCAGAGAGCGCGGCAGCAGCGAAGAGACGGAGGCGCTCGTCCAGGAGCTCAAGAACATGGGCGCGACGCATGTGCTTACCAATGAGCAGCTCATCAACGACGCAAAGAATGCGAGACGTACTATCAAGGAATGGACACAGGGCAAGGATCTCAAACTTGCGCTTAACTGCGTGGGCGGCCAGGAGACCACTGAGCTCGTCAAGACTCTCGCTGAGGGTGCGCATCTTGTCACATACGGCGCTATGTCTAAGAAACCACTGTCGATTCCGCCTGGTCTGCATATCTTTAAGGTGGGGCGTTTGCAGTCTTGCACTCGCGCACACTAACACTCCCCTCTAAGGACCTCAAGAGCGTCGGGTTCTGGATGTCGCGGTGGTATGCGCAGAGCTCGCAAGAGCAGCGCAGAGGCATAGCCAACGACATTGTGAAGCTTATAGAGACTGGTAATGTGAGTGGCGATGTTTGCGCAGCTTCTGCAACCTCACTCACCTGCTCATCGCAGCTGCGCGAACCATCGCACCAGATTGTCAGACTCGGTGGACACGACCAGACAGACGAGCAAGCGACGCAGGTGCTGTACAACGCACTACCATCGAGTCACACGGGTGGCAAGAAGATACTCTTTGATTTCGCCTAATTTCGCCAACTACTTAAATATATCTAAACATGAATGTGAATGTGCACTCTATGGTGCTTTTACAGAAGCAGTCACTGGTGCTGCATCTCCCTGTACCGCCTTGATCTCGACTGAGGCATTCTCGAGCACGACGACTTGGAGAACGATAGGCTCAGTGCCCTTAACTGGCACCTCGAGACCTGCGATCTTTTGCGTGCGCGTGACCACTGGGATTCTCTCCGGCTCGTCATCCTCCTCATCTTCACTGTCATCCTCTGTCTTCTCGCGTGGAGGTGGAGCGACGATCTTGATGTCGTGCTTGGCTTCGTAAAGGTCGAGGATGGCTGAGCTACTCGATGGTGCTGCGATAGACACGATTCTACGTGCTGGGAGTGGCGTGTCCTTTGCGACAATAACTGCGTTCTCGTCATCCTTGCCAGCGAGCACGATTGGTTGGGCAGTAACGTTGACGCTCAACTCGGTCGTAGCTGATGGAAGGTCTGGAACATCTCTAGCCGACAAGAGCTTGGCTTGGATGGCAGCACCCTTGGCAATAGCTTGGTCTGGGTCTATCGACGAGAGGATCTCAGATTTGTAGAAGATGCCTGAGAGGACGTTGGTGAGGGATGGAAGGGAGGAAGAGCCACCGATCAAGACAATCTTGTCAATGTTCTCCACCTCAAGCTTAGCCTCAGCGACGGCCTTCTCTGCGAGTGCGCCGACGGCGTTGAAGGTCTTTGATGCGAGGATGCCGAAACGGAGTCTGTTCACTTGGGAGGAGAGATCAGCGCCGTCCTTGAGAGACTCGATGGCGATGCCTGCCGAGTTGGAAGCGGTGAGTGAGCGCTTGGTCTGCTCGCAAGCGAGGGTGAGCTTCACGAGTGCTCTTCTGTCGCTCTCGTCGAGGTCTTTTGAGAATTGAGTAGGGACGTTGATCTTGGTTTGCTTGGTGAACTCCTTTGCGAAGTGTGCGACGAGGGCGTGGTCGAGCTGCTGGCCGCCGACCTTGTCGTCGCTGAGGTGAGACAGAGGAGTGAAGAGACCTTGGCGAGCAGCGACGGTGGTGACTGAGGTGGAGTACTCGCCCATATCGACGACGAGCACGTTGGCGTCAGAGTCACCGAGGACGTCGTTGTATGCGGACATGCCTGCTGCCCAGTCATCGATAAGGTCGACGACTGGTATCTTAGCCTCCTTTGCGGCGTCGACAAGAACGCTGCGCTTGGATTGCGACCAGTGGTGTGGCACGGACATGACAGCGCCGTCGATGTCCTTACCAATGTACTCGACTGCCGATTTGGCCAGCGATTGTAAAACCTTCACAGTGACATCCTTCACGCTGAGGATCTCGTCCTTTCCGTTGATGGCGACCTTGTAGGATGGTACGCCGTTGTTGTTGATGACGGGTGCGCTCAGCAGTGGCTGCTGGATGCTGTCGCTGAAGGACTCTCCGAGGAGATTCCTGAACCCGGTCAGAGTGTTCTTGTAGTTCCGTACGAGCTGTGGCTTGGCTTGGTTGCCGACGTATTCCTCCTCGCCGTTGTATGCGAGTGCTGAAGCGATCTGGCGCTGACCGTCTTCGTTGGCGATGCAGTCAGCGTATCCTTTCTGCAGCGAGTGAGGAGAGATGGAGAGAGATGAAGAGCAAGAATACCTTGTTAATGACAGCTATAGAGCTGTACCCGGTTCCAAAGTTCAATCCAACGATTGCTTGCGACATTTGTGATCGTGGTGGTAAAGAGAAGAGCATAAATTTTACAAGTACAAGGGGATTACATTGCTGGTCGTGAGTGCGTTGGAATGCTCTGTAGCGTATTAGCGTCTGTGCATCTCCACGCTGCCTCACTCACCGGCTCGTTCTGCTGGGCGTTGCGTGGTGGATTCCTAGCGAAGAATTCGTCGAGGAAGCCAAAGAATTGGTCCTTGTTCTCCCTGAACATATTCGATGGCTGGCCTGGGTACTGCGGCAAGTCCTCTCGCACTGGCAGCCTAGGGTTAGTCTGGGCAACGCTTCTGCCGGGGAAGGAGGGACCAGAAGAGGCAGGCGTAGCGTAGGTGTTGCCGCGTGGGGCTGCCCGTGGAGGAGCTCTGTAACCTGCGCTAGGACTCTGCTGACTGTGATTCGACGACGACCGCGACGAATCTGGCCGCAGCGGAGGCGGTGGAATATCCGTTCTGAGCTGGGGATACGTCAGCAAGGTATATACACTCACTGAACACCCACTGGTCTGTTCATCGACGGCGACGGCGCTGGCGGCGCTTCTTTCGGCGGCTTGAACGGATCCGCTTTGTTGGTCGGTGCACTGCGCGTATTGCTGTACGCCTTCTTTCCCCTGTCAATTCCCTTGTTGCCGTATTCCTTGCCCTTCTCCGCTAACTTGGCCCAGTCTGGCATCGATTGTATCAAGTGGTGGGTGTTATCGAAGGAGTATTTGGTGGATTTAGCAGATAATGATTGACTTGATGTTAGATAATTAGATCAAATGCAAATGTCATTCTCGCATTTCCCCTCTAACTGGCTTGTAACCCAGTTCTAGCAGCTAATCAAGACCCAGATTAGGCTACAATTGCGTATCAAAGGTTTATGTGCCTATCTGCATGTAATGTGGCAGTAGAGTTACACCCCATTCGTCGCTACAGAGACGATATTCATCTTATTTTCACCAATTTTTTCACGGCATTTCACTCAGCTGACAGGCCATTTGGGAGTCGTCGTAGGCTACAAAGCAATAAATCGCATTAGCCACAGCAGCGTCCAATAGAACAGCTGCCACTCTCAACGCCGCCATGAGTCAACTGCAGATGAGTGACTAAAGCACATCACGCAAATGAAACGCTGAGTCGCACTTTAACTCATTTCTGTGCTCTCATATTACAGAGCAACCTGCAGCAAGCGCTTGGTACGCGTGTATGAAATCTCACAGACTGACGCAGAGATTTTGATACGCACGCTTTGCGAGATTTGTGAGATTAGAAGAGCAAAGATGCTTACACTCTCTAGCGATTATTGCTACTCTTTATATCGCTTCATTTCACGCGTCACACCTCGCTTGAAGACGCCTCAGCAACGATAGCTCGACTTGGTATTGGAGTAACTACATTGAATGCTACTGCTGCTTCCTTGTACAATACAACGCTTATCTGAGAGATGCCCGATGTAATAACACGGCCGAGAAGCTTCGACTATGAGCGCATCGCACATCATGCCATCGTTGCAGGCGATACGTCCTCCAAAATAGAAAGAGAAAGCACTCCCATTTACTTCCATTTACTTCCATTAAGCTTCGAGCCCACTCAGCGAACAAAGCGTTCAATATGCTGTCACTCGCGTTCAATTTGTAACTTAATCTCTGTGTGATGCCGAGATATGCAGGCAATGTAATTGGTGTAATTTTTGCAAGTGTAAGTGTCTGCGCTGTGGAGGGTGTAGGAACGAGAACACAGTCTCAAACACTTTTAAACACCACTGAGTCAGAGTTCCAGGCACTGGCGGCAATGGCCAAGTGGAGGCTGTGAAGATCACGTCATGTAAAGTGCACTAAGGCAGTTGTACGCGCAGATATATACTCATTCAAACGCTGAAATTTCCCCCTTTATTACTCCTGTATTTCGAGTCTGCCTCCTGCAGTGTGACGACTGACCCCTCACGCGCCGGGCTCAATCTCTGACAAGCGTGCCTGAGGATAATTAACCGTTTTAATCTCCTCGACTCCTTTAAACTCAACGTCGTATAAGATATTTCCAGATATTGCCAGATATTTCAATGCTAAACACCAAGCCAATGACCAGATCGTGTACGGCAAACGCAGCCACTGCCACTGCGACGCACAATCTCACTCACTCCTATTCACACTCCACGCAACCAACACTCGCTCCTCACATACTCGACTTCTATGCCCAGCGATCCAGCTGGCTCATCAACGCTATGTTTCATATCAAAGACGATTCAAAGCAGTTGGGGTTATCTGATCTGTCCACATTCACATACAAAGCATTGCGAAGGACTCGCTTACCACCTCAGCTCACCATCCTCGTCGTTGCGCTGCTCGTGCGCCTCAAATCGCGCTGGCCGGCAGCGTGTAGCTCAGCCCCGGCAGCCGGACACCGACTATTCCTAGCTGCGTTCATGATAGCGTACAAGACAAGCATAGATGATTGCTTCAGCAACGCAAGCATGGTGACGCTGTGCCAAGGCGTGTACAAACTCACTCAAATCAACGCTATGGAGAGGGAGTTGCTAGCATTGCTCGACTATCAGACGCATTTCAACGACAAGGAGCTGGATGAGTGAGTGTCCCACATACTGTCACAACCTGCTCATCACTAACACCGCTTCTCAGAACACAAAGCTTGTTTGGACAACCACCATCGCAGCAGCACAGCATGGACGTCGAGATGTCGCGATTGTCGCGTCTATCGTTGGCAGCAAAGTCTGCACCAAGTAGCGTTGCTCCTACGCCAATACCAGTGCAGCTCAAGAGCGAATTCAGCTCACCGTCGAGCGTGTCTTCGCTCTCATGCGATGAGGACAGCTTCGGATGCCAGTCGTCGCCGGATACGATGCTAGAATACCATCCATATGCTTGTCCAGAGTTTAAGTAGTACAGTACCAGTACAGTACGCGCGATATACCCTTTTGTACGACATTTTGTACACCTAATTTACAGCTCCTTTTAATGCGATTGAGTGGGAGTATGATTGGGTGCTCTGTACGCTATCTAAATGTCATCAGCACCCGCATTGTTCCTCCGCCTCTTGCTCTTGTGGGCTTCTCTCGCCCGTCTCTTATAGTTGAATGTCAAATCAGCCTTGTGTGCATCCCAGCGCTCCTGCGCTTGCTGACTGTGTGAGTGTGTTAGGTGTGTGTGCACTGTACAAGCCTCAGCAACCCACTCATCCTCATTGGCCGTGAATGGCGCTTCTACGCTCATCTCCAGCCATCCACGTGGCTCCCTGAGGCGCGTAGGTTCATCGCCCTCTTTCAAATTCAAGTAAGGGAGCAGGTAGTGTGCTCCTTCGACGCTGTTCAACGGTTCCAGCCTCCGAGGACCAGACTCAGCGACACGGGAGACAGTGTTGAAGTGCAGCTGTCTCTGCTGGGGCACGTAGCTGGGCTTCTCCACCTGCACCGCTGGTGGAATGATCTCATTCTGCGTCTGCTGTGCGCTATCGTCGATATCGAGATCTGCGAACGAGAAACCGAAGGCTGCGAGATGAGTGTAAGAGATGGCTACTAGTACATCACTATAGAATCCACTCACAGCTCTTTTCTTTAAATAAATTATTGTTGCTCATGGCTGCACAGCTTCAAACCGTTTCTCTCACTCAAACGGCCATGTGGGCGAGATTTCATACAATTCCAAAGCACCAGCTAATATCTCGCAGGTCGCTCACTATCCACCAAGAAGTCACAGACGCATACGAGAAGGTCAGGCAGCCAACTTCCCGCACAGACTGGATCTTGCTCGGTCCCGCACAAGACGGTGGCCTCAAGCTACAATCAGAGGGCGCAGGCGGTCTCGAAGAGATTGAAGAGGAGTTCCACGACGGCCGTATCCAATTCGCTTTCGTGCGAGTCAAGGATCCCAACGTATGTGCTGCACTCGCAGCTACGTCATGAGCTAACGTGTTCCGCAGACGCAGCTCCCCAAACTCGTACAGATCAACTGGCTCGGCGAGTCCGTACCAGAGTTCAAGAAGGGCGGCTTCCACGTACAGCTCAACCAACTCTCACAGATACTGAGCGGTGCTCATGTCACAATCAACGCTAGAGCCCAAGAGGATTTGGACCCTGATGCTATCCTTAACAAGGTCGCTGACGCCTCGGGATCGAAATTCTCAGTCAACGACACCGGTAGAGCTCCAACTGCTAGACCTGTCGCTCCTGCCCCAGTCGGCACTGCGTATCAGCCTATTGGTACACCAGACATTGCAGCCATGCGCGCGCAGACCAAGCCAGACGCACCAACGCCTGTTGTGAGCTAGCGATAGCGTATTCGTTCACTTCTAACGACTAGCTCAAGGGAACAAACTATACCCCACCCAGAAACGAACTTGCCAACCTACGTCAAGTGCCGCAAGCCCCAGCAGCCCCAGCTGCTCCAGCTGCTCCTGTGGCCCCATCGCCAGCTCCTGTAGTGCAGCCCTCTATACCAACACCAGCACCAGCACCTGCACCGGCACCAGCACCAAGACCATCGGGAGGCGCATTCGGCGGCATCGTAGGCAAGGCTGGTGACTGGTCAGTGCCAAAATCTGTGCCAACACCATCAACACCAGCACCAGCACCACCTGCGCCAGTCCCAGCCCCAGTACCAGCGGCACCAGCACCAGCACCAGCACCAGCAGCATCTGCCGCCCCAGCAGACGAGCGTCCTGGCAAGGTTGGCACAGCCTACGAGCCGGTGAAGCTGCCTGCACCCAAAAAGCTCGGCAACCGCTTCCCATTCGCGCAAGGAGCCGACACAGCCACGCCTCCCGTCTCATCTCCGGGCATTGGTGCGGGCATCGGAGGCAACACGCCACCCAAGAAGCTCACATGGAGCGAGCGTCAAGCAGAAGCTCGCAGACAGGCTGAGGAAGAGGAAGCAAGGTCGTCGGCAGCGTTCAACCAGGCGTCGACTGCCACAGCTGCAGCTGCACCACCACCACCGCCACCAATGCCAACTTCTACGCGTCCAGTAGCTGCTGAGACGGCAGTGAGCACACCACCACCACCACCACCAATGCCATCTAGACCGGGTGGTGATGCCGAACCTGCACCTGCACCTGCACCTGCAGCAGCCTTCCCACCACCACCGCCAGCCCCTCCTGCACCTCCTGCCCCGCCTGTGTCGAGCTCATACGAGGCACACAGTGGCCTGCGCCAGTCGCCATCGCAAGAGGCTCTGATACAAGCTGAGATGGAGAAACTCAAGGTGGAAGAGGAGCAAGTGAACGCAGCACCAGCTGCACCAGCAGCCCCGCCAGCTCCTCCAGCTCCTCCAATGCCATCACGTCCAGACACAGCAGCACGCTCACAGAAAGCCAAGGTGGTGTACGAGTACGAGGCGACAGAGGACAACGAGATGGATTTGGAAGAGGATGAGATCATACACGATATCGAGCAAGTCGACGACGGCTGGTGGAGCGGAAAAGGCCGCAATGGAAGAGAAGGGTTGTTCCCTGCCAACTACGTGGAGTTGATCGAAGATGATGGTGACAGCGGCGTAGCATCACAACCCCCACCGCCACCTCCAGCTCCTCCTGCCCCACCAGCACCCGCACCAGCTCCAGCTGCAGCCGTGTCTGCACCTGCTCCTCCACCTCCTCCACCAATGCCGGCGCGCCAAGACAGCGTGAATGCGGGCAAGACTGCGACGGCCGAGTACGATTATGAGGCTGGTGAGGATAACGAAATCTCGTTCGCTGAAGGCGATACCATCACACACATTGATGCCGTCTCGGACGATTGGTATGAAGGCACCGCGAAAGACGGTAGCAGAGGACTGTTCCCTGCCAACTATGTCACCATGAATTAAATTAGTTGCAGGCATGCTATCACGATTTGAATGAGGAGATGTATTGGAAATGAGTTTAGTTTAGTGTATATTGATTGCTACCATGCTTTTGGAATGAACGTTGTTTGATGCATTTGGGAAGTGTGCGAAGGAAGTAATACCTGAAGTAATACTCGAAATAACGCTAGAAAAAATACTTCTAAGAAAGTGTAAGCCTTCGCACTAATCACATCCGAGTCATGCTAATTGACTCAACTGAGTCATGTCATTTCGTCATCGGTTGCATCGGACGAAGAGAGGCACATTAGTAATCGGAGGCAGTCCTGTAGCTGATAAGAGGGAGTATAGGTGGTGGATTTAGCTCTGTGGTATTCTCGGCGTCTCTCCATACCTATTTACGCACTTCTTCACTTACACACGTTTATGGAAAGCCTAGCGTCGAGGCCTTTATCCGGGGAAAAATTCTAAAGTGCGGGGAAGGGATTTTAAAAAGGCAGTGTCGGATTTGGTTCTCTCAGTATAACAACGACGACAGTTTAAAAAAAAAACATTCAAAAAATGCTTCCAACCGTATCTGCATTGTGAGTGTGTCAATTTCATAAAGAGAAGACTTAGTAGCTGACTGCTGTTCATTAGACAAGCCTACAACCTCGTCTACGGCTCTGCCATGGCTTCACAAACTACGCCTCAGCTGCTCGCACAAGCCGCCTCATACAAGTCCATCATGGCTTTCGACGCCTTGTCCACCAAGCCAGAAGACGTTTACAGCAGCAGAACTCTCCTGTCTGCACTCAGCAAGAAGGAGGTAGATGGACTTGTCTCCAAGTACAACATGTCGCCAGAACAGCTCGCCAACACTCGCAGACTGGCGAGAATGTCGGCCATGGCTATCATTGGCGATAAACTTTGAGTTGCCACACGCACGCACTCACACATGGACAATCTCTCTACTACTGGTTCTTTCCCTATCCTGTATACGCTCTTTGTACTCTGCTAATCCATCCGTTAATCGTTATTTGCTAATGTTGGTATGTATGTATGATGGAGTGTACAGAGTGAGAATGTGAGAATGTGAGAGTAGGAAGTGTGGAAATGTGAGAATGTGAGTATGATGATGAGTGAGTAGTAGTAGCAGAAATATTGTTCTCTCCAAATAAAAAAGTCCAAGAAGTGAAAATTGAACCGGAAAAGGCCTGTCGTAATCTAAGATAAAAGGTGTGGGTAGGTAGAAAAGGGTGTGCTGAAATGACACGCTGAGTGAAATTTGCTCCACTGCGCTCAATTCACCTCAAGTGGGTATAGTGTGATTCTGCGCCAGTTGTAACGCCAGCTCCTGCTTGCGTTTCTGTTCCGCCGCTGTGTCTCTGTCGGCCTGCGACTGAGGCTGGTGGTGTGTGATGGTATGTGTGTTGCTATGATAGTGCAAGGTACTCGACTGGCTTGAGAGCATTGTCGCATACAATGCTTCATGGACTCTGTAATTGAAATCTACAATGTTCGCCAACCGTCTGCCAATGGTGGCGACATCGACGAAACATGGATCATTAGGTGTGTTGTGCGTGAGTGCATTACCGACGATCATCAGATGCTGCTTCAGATTGTCATACAACCGCTTCTTGAGGAGCTGGTAGACACTCGACTTCCCGTCGTAGTGGTACTCGTACCATTCCCTTAATCTCTCCACCAATGCGTCAGCTGGTCCTGAATCCTCAATACCGAGCTTGCTCTGCACGCTGTGCGAGATATGCACTAATGCCATTGTGATGCTGTGTTGATGCTTGTGCAGGAGTATTCCATCTCCACTATTGTTGTTGGCAGACGCAGACACCAGATCTACGACATTGTGATGTATCAGCTTGCCGTTGTTGTCTGATACAACGACCTGCTTAACTTGCGGAGAAGGGAGTTGACCGTCATTGAGTATAACGTAGAGCTCCGCCTTCAGTTGCTGCAGCTCGTTGTTGGTGTATTGGGGTATAGACTTGGTGGCAGACGTGGATGCACCGCTAGCGCTGAATCCAGCAAGCGTTTGACGTGCGAGAAGTAGAAGAAGAGATATGAGAGTGAGATCATCAATGTATTGATGCGATTGTTCAAATTTGTGAGAATCCAATTGAAAAGTCTCGGGGATTGATGACGTTGTGTATGATTCGATGAGTTGCTGCGTGGCTGTTATGAAAATTTGCTTCACGGTGGATTCAGCATCTGAGCACTTTTTGGCACGAAGTAGCCACTCTTTAGTGCCTTCGACGCTCACTTCACCAGTCACTCTCATTGTCTCGAATGTCTGAAACTCAATCTCGACTGCCGATTGCAGGATGAGTGGGCGATGAGCTATGAGTTGGTGGTTGAGGATGTCCTGGGAGGTGATGAGCAAACGTAATCTTGTGGAAATTACCACCACCCACAATCTTCATCACTTCAAGCAATTGCAGAAACATCTCCAGGGATCTGGTAGTGTCGTGAATCGAGGTTGCGATGAATTGTTCAATCTCAGCATCTCTGATAGGCGCGCAGTGTTTCTTGAGTAGTTGACCAACGACGCTGAATAGATCATGCAGGTTGAGTGCGTTGTTGCTCAAATTGTCGAGGATAACGATTGGATCGATGAGGTTGTGTACGAATAAGCTATCCTTCTTATTCGATGATTCTAGCAAATTGACGAGTATATCACGTATATTCCTAATCAGTATTGGCAATCTACGGGTGCAATGGCAGTCTCTGACGCCGCATACGCAGCCAGACTTGAGCTCTTGCTCTATAGCGCGCCAATACGCGCTATTCTTATGACTGTGCTCCTTATTGAGTGATTTGAATTGCAGGGACTTTGAATTGATTATTTCGTGCCGGAGCTTGTGGTTGCTGAGGATGGCGAGCAAGTCTAAATCTAATATCGTACGTATATTGATGTGCGGTATCAGGCTGCTTTCTGCGCCCGCCTTGCTCACTTTCCTCCGTTTGCTACACTCCATTTCGGTGTTTGACAGCTCGAAAAGACGAATCCCTGATGGCTCGCTTCCCCATGATCTCAATAAGGCAATAAGGTACGAGCATCTCAAAATTTATATTCATATCATTCAAATACACTGAGCGTTACAATTTACATTCCTTTAAACAGCCTCCGCGAATCCAACGGCGTCTCTGCCCAAGTCGTACACCGTGAAGTAGCGACGGAGGAAGACGTCACCGATAATGTAGATTGGTCCCAATGGCTCTGGGATGTCGAGTCCAGTGAAGGCTGATACACAGGTGCCTTGCAAGTTGAGGATGTAGTCCTCACCCTTGAGTGGATACTTTTTGCCACCAAACGTAAAGCTGAGCTCTGGGAGGTCGCTGACCGAGTTGCAGTCGACCGTGTACTGTCCACTCCATGACTTCTTAGCTCCAATCATTTTCTGTAATCGCGTCAGTCAATCGCCGTTCATGCATCGACTGCATAAATTAAGGCACGCACATTCAACATCTCCGCCATGTCAGTTGGGATAGCAATAAGGGAGGTGCCTGTGTCGATAGCAGCGCCAGTGTTCTCGAGCTCAACCTCGTCGTCGCCGAAAGTGAGCTTTTCGAGCTCGACCTCCCAGTAGCCCTTTCTACGCAATGGGACGTAGTGGAGCTTGCCCTTGTAGTGATCCTCGTCAATGCCACCAAAGACTGCTTGTGATTCCTTGCCAGAGTCGCCGTCAGTCAAGTAGAATGAGAAAACTGGTTCATCGATGAGACCTTGGTCGACGAGGTTGTAGAATGGTGGTGGAATGTCGTTGACTGAGATGGTGTCGTAGCCGAGACCCAAAATACCATCGAACTTGCCAAATGCGAAAGCCAAGCCAGGCTCAGAAGTAGCCTCAGCAAAAAGCTGGTTCTTGACGTGCAAGTCGTCGATAGCGAGGGTGTCTTGACCGACGATGCCCTTGAGTGATCCAGAGCCGTAGCGGATCTCAAAGTCAGTGCCGTTTGCGTGGTATGACTTGCTTTCGTCTGGGTTGAACTTGCGGTGGAGGAAGCAAGCGATGGAGACGCACTTGTCTGAAGGCACCCAGAGGTTGGATGAGCCTGTGTCGAGCACGACGTTGAACTTCTGCTCAGGGGTACCGAGACCAATTTCGGCGTAATATTGAGCGTTGAGGAAGTTGCTAACTGGCAAGCCGACCTTGGCGTTAGCGTGCTCATTTTGCTGGTTGTATTCGAGCATGCCGTTGTCATCGCCTAATTCGGCCATCATTTCAACGGCAGCGTCGAACGCAGGAATCGCCGTCTTAGCGGCGGTGTTGATGACCGAGTCAGCGACGACGCCACCGTACTTGTGAGCGAGACTGGCGCCGCTGAATACGGATGGATCCGTGTGCTCGATCTTGTTGAGCTTCATCCTGTGGAGTGTGAGATGGCACGCGGTGGCTACGATACTCAGCTCACTTGTGTACTTTGGCATCCGCGCAGGCGATTAAGCCCGCGAATGCTGCGATCGTTGCTGTTGTGAATTTCATTTTGGGTGTATGGAGATAAGGAGACGCTGGGGTGACGTGAGCGCAGGCGTGATTAAACGAGCTAAAAGTGAAAATATTCAAACAGCTGCAGCTCACGCACGCTACACTGCCACCACAGCGCTCGCATCGCTACCTCCGATTTCGCAGGCTCAGATGTTTACCATGTGATGACATCAGATTCGCTTAAATTGAACGGTGACGGTGCTTCTATACACTCTACAACCAACAGCAATCACAGCAATGGTATTTACTCTCAATTTTGGTATCGTAGGCCTCGGCGGCATCTCAGAGACTTTTGCACGCGACATTCTCTCCAACCCAGCAGACAGAGGCGTGAAGGACGTGCAGCACAAGCTCGTAGCGGCTGGCTCTTCTAGCGAGAAGAAGGCGGCAGACTTCCTCAGCAGAGTTGGCGCTTCCAGCGACGCCAAAGCGTACGCATCTTATCAGGGCGTGTACGACGATCCAAACGTCACAGCCGTGTACATCGGTACACCGCACTCTCACCACTACCACAACGCGCGCGACTCTCTGCTTGCTGGCAAGCACGTGCTTGTTGAGAAACCAGCGGTGATAGCAGCAGACCAGATGCGCGCACTGGCTAAGCTTGCAAAGGAGAAGAACCTCACCTTGATGGAAGCCAAGTGGACGCGCTTCTTCCCAATGCTGAAGGAGATCGAGGAGAAGATCCACAACGGCGTTATCGGTGATGTGAAGCAGGTGCACGCGGATTTCGGTCAGACGTTCACTGGATTGAGCGGAGACCACCGCATATTCAACATCAACCTCGGCGGCGGAAGCATCATGGACCTCATGCCATACCCTCTCATCTGGGTGTTCACGGTGCTCTTCTACCACCCACAAAACAAGCTGACTAAGCCAGCTGTCAGAGGCGCTACCTGCATCAAGAAGTGAGTAGACACATTCGCAGTGAAAAATGACATTGACCAAATTTTTCAGTGAGTTCGGCGTCGACGAGATGACTACCGCGCTGCTCAAGTTCCCAGGCTTGGACGCGGATGCTGTGATATCCTCAAACATCAACGTCGGTTCTGTATCGACGCTCGTCATCCGCGGCACCAAGGGAGAGCTCATAGTGCACGACCTGCCACTGAGCAGACCGCTTTCGTACGAAGTGCGCCTCAGAGACGTCAACAACCCAAGTCCAGACGACCAGGAGAGGAAGGTTACGAGATTCGACCACCCGATTCCCCACCACGGCATGCACTGGGAAGCGGATGAGATTGCGCGACTCATCAGCGCTGGAGAGCTCCAGTCGAAGCGCGTGCCATGGGATGACAGCATCCTCTCTGCTGAGCTCCTCGACGATATCCGCGCACAAGCGGGCATCAACTTCCCAGCATCGATTGAAAAGGTTTGAGGGGTGTACTGTATAGTAAAAATGTATTGTACTTTGCTATGGATATGCTCGATATGATGAATTTGTTGCTCACGTGCCACACTCACGCTCTCACTCCCCGGCTATCTCCTCTCTTGCATCATAACCGTGATTATCGAAAATGGACGATATCGAGGCGATGCTCCGCAACCCAACCTACCAGCCAGCGCTGAGCGTGCTTAAAGGTGCTCGCAACGGATTAGTTTATGGCGGTGAGCGGGGAGTGGTGGATGCGTGTAGATGCTCACAGAATCCACGCAGCCAAGATCAGACTGCCGCATGCTTTGGTGATGACGTTTCTATTCGGTCGCGGAGAGTGCGCTTTACTTTCTGTATCTCCCGCCCCAGCTAACCCCTCACAGCCTCCGCACCAAGCTACAGACCATCTACAAAGCCACAAAGCAGCACAGCACCAACCTCGCTAAATTCGTAGCCATCTACAAAACCCTCCTTATTCTCCAGAAACGCTTCAACGGAGGCAAGGAGCGCGAGTATGATACTCTGTTTGCGGGTCTCGTAGGCGGATACGCAGTCTTCTCCGAACGCAACGCCGTGAATGAGCAGATTATTCTTTACGTTCTCTCCAGAGTCGTCGCGTCCTTCATCCCCCGCCAGCCTACACCGTACACTGCCGCTAACGGTAAACCTCACCCGCCAAATCCTAAGGCGTTCGCTGCACTCGCTACCCTCACCTGGGGCTCTGTCATGTATCTCTTTCACACCCGCAGACAGACGTTGCAGACGGGCATGGTCAACTCGATGCAGTATTTGTATTTGGGTGGGTGGACGTGTTCCTCAATGCTTTCTTGTACGCTGACACCTCTCTCACAGACTCAAACAGCTGGTCTAGCCTCAAGACGCTTCTATGGCACAACAACTGAGGCTGTCAAGTGCTGTCACGCGCTGTCACCTTTGTATTCTACCTATGTATCATATGACCCAGGCTATCTGAGACGCGTGAACAGTACAAGTGTCTTGAGTGTGTTGAAATTCATTCTGACACCCTCGCTAATCAACCAAACACGCCTCCAGAGCATCCGACCAAATCTGCGACGAGAAGTAAAAGTTGAAGAGGTGTCCAAACTCAAGCGAGTCATTCGGGAGCTTAACGAGCTGCGATCCCTGAATGGTGTTGAGGGTGTGCTGCGCCTTTGCGAACGGTATGAGAGCGTCCCTCTTGCCATGCAGGACATACACTCTACCAGCGTAGTCCTTATCTCTGAACAGCTGTGTCGTGTCACATCCTCCCAAAGCCCGCGCCTGCGCTTGCATGGTCGGTATCGGTCTACGCTCTGTAGCGCAGCTCTCCATCATCCTATTCAGCCGTTCGCTGTTCGCCGCTATCCACTCCTCATCGAACGCCTTCCTCGTGAACTGCTGAACTGTCTCAATGTCATCCACAGGAAGCTGCGAAGCTGGCGGAAATGTGAGCGCTGAGGCTGCTAGAACTACTTTGCGGATATTGAAAGCGCGCTTCTCGCTCAAGAGCGCTGTCTGCGCTACCATTCCTGCGTTACATTAGCGGAGGCATTATAGCAGCACAGCACACTATACCCACCTCCCATTGAGAATCCGAGTAGATGCACGTCCGTCATCCCGAGCTTCTCTACCAATTCTACCATATCAGCCGCTAACGTCGACATCGTCATGCTGGAGATATCTCCATGACTGCTCCCGATCTCGCGGTGGTCGTATATAATCACACGCCTGTCGCCTAGCTTAGCTAGATCGCGCGCTGTGTCTATCCAGTCGCCCTTGATCCCCGTCATGCCTTGAATCATCACGAGCGGTGTCTTTGTAGAACTCGGGTTGAAGTCATTGTAAGCTATAATGCTCCCATCTTTCAGATTGATTTGTTTTTCTGTCATAGTACGTCGCTGATAAAGAATAATATCTGGCGGTTTTAGAAGTACCCGGCCGAGAACGCAAGAAGATAAGGAATTGAAAGATGTATTTTGAAGGTATCGAGAAGGTATCGATTGTCGCAATTCCCGTGAAAGTGTCTTAGTCTCTACAAATTGGCAGTAGCGTCTGCATCCTGTTGCAGACACTCTTCAATAACGGCCGACCACGTCTCAGGATCGAAATAAGCGCTGAAGAAGTGGCCGTATTCGAGTGAAGGCAGGTTAGCCATCCTGGCGCCTTTAGCGGAAGTGAGGAGGTGCTCCGCCTCTTCAAACTTGATGATAGCGTCGCGCTTTCCGTGCATGACATACAGCTTGTTGGTGAAATCGCGCTGCTTGAGGTCATCCGTGAGGTCGAAACCACCCAGTGCCTTCGCCTGGCCCTGCATAGTCTCGAGCGGCCTGCGCGTGAGTGCGGAAGACTCCTTGATGATGGCGAGGATGGCTTGGTTGTTCGCGATCCACTCGTCATCGAACAGCGAGAGCGTGAACGCCTGCACGCCCTCTAACGACGACATGTCGATCTGGGTCGCCGGTGGACGACGACATGCTGTGGATGACAGGATCACCTTCGAGATGGCGAACGGTGGGCTGTGGTGCAGAAGCATCTGTTGCGCTATCATGCCACCCATGGAGAAGCCGAGCAGGTGCACCTCACTCAAACCAAGCATGCTTATCAGCTCGATTGTGTCGCTCACCATCAGATCCAGACTGAGATTTGAGATGTCTCCAAACGAATTGCCGATGTTCCGGTTGTCGAATATCAACACTGGTCGGTCGCTACAGCGAGATAAGGCCTCTGAGTACGCCTGCCAGTCAAGCATGCAGCCTGTCATTCCCATAATCATCACCAGAGGCGTCTTTGAGGATTCTTTGTTGTAGAGGTTGTAGGCTACGGTTGAGCCGTCTTTGAGTGTTACCGTGCTAATAGCCGGGTCAGCAGGAGGGTGGTAACACTGTAGCGATACTCACCTGTAAGGCGGCATGCCCGCTGCTGTGCTGTTTTCGCTCATTGAAGATGGATGTTCGAGATGAAGCTGTATTGTCGGTGAAGATGAACAGAGAGAAGGGAGATAAAGGCACGAAAATGCGAGATCTGAGCTAAGGAGGTGTCAGAGATGCTTCCTACGCAGCGCATCTCCCCGATCAACTCTTGTATCCCTTGTATTACCACCGCGATGAGCTCAAAGGAGCGCAAGAAGTACAACGAGCTGCTAGCCTCAGTGAAGCAGACGGAGCGGATATCGGATATCGAGATTGAGGAGAAGCTGAAGAAGCTGCGTCGCTTGATTGTGCTATACGGGATACCAACATCAGAGCCGAATCTGCGACCGGTAGTGTGGAAGCTGCTGCTGAAAGTGCACAGCCTCGACAGTCACCAGTATCTGCGTCTCGTCAGTCGCGGTAGGAGCAGCGTCGCTGACAAGATCCGTAACGACGCCTCCCGCACCCTCAAATCAGACGGCGATTTCCAGGCAGTTGTGGGCGAGCACAAATTGATTCGCTTGCTCGACGCATTCGCGTGGCAGACGGAGGAGCGCGGTGACGGCGAAAGCCTCTATGTGCAGGGCATGAATGTCTTGGCTGCCCCGTTCCTCTATGTGCAGCCTACAGAGGTATGTAAAGCTTTTGGCAGCAGTAATTGAGGCTGATAGCGCTGCTCACATCATACAGCTAGAAGCATTCAATTGCTTCGCCCGCTTTATCGAACTCACTTGCCCCCTCTACGTCCTCCCCACCCTCGAAGGCGTGCACCGCGGTCTGCGTCTCGTCGATAAATGCTTGCAGATCGTGGACAACAAGCTTTACACGCATCTGCGCAGACACAACCTCACCGCTGAGATATACGCTTTCCCTTGTAGGTGGCCGGCGCTGCCTTATGACTCTCCTCTCACTCCCTGCTCCCCAGCCGTGCTCACGCTCAGCGCTTGCACTCCCCCACTCGACCAGGTGCTCTGTCTGTGGGACTTCCTGCTCGCGTTCGGCCCGCACATGAACGTCTTGTGCGTTATTGCGCAGGTCCTACTCATGCGCGACGACCTCCTAGCTACCACCAGCCCCATGAAGCTGCTGCGCACTTTCCCACCCCTCGACGCTCAGCCCATCATCAGCATCGCGGTGACGCTCGTGCGCGACATACCCGAGGATGTGAGTGTGGAAGCGTGTGGTGATGTCTTGTTTTTACTGACGCGCGCATTCAGGTGTACGACGATCTCGTCAGACATTGCTTCGATCCTCGACACGAGTATTAAAGGTGGTGTCTTGGTGTGTCTGCTTCTATAGACTTCTACGTCTCCTCGACGGACAGTGTACTATATCTCACTCATGCTTCTTCTATCTGTATAAAAGTATTCTATGCATTCAACGTCGTCTGTATAAATAGTATGTACAGTCCAGCTACGGACTTGGCGTCTATCGCCTTATCGTTGCGGTGCAGACCGACGAAAGCGCGTCTGTAGCGGTTCATTTGCGCCGGAGTGATCTGCTTAGAAGGGAGGTCGATGACGGGGCGCATCTGGTCACCAAATTCTTTTTGAGGGAGTGGAAGAAGGTCTTGAGGGAGCGCAATGGTGGTCGATCCACCCACGCCTGCATTGTCAGCTGACGCGGTTGTTATCGCTGCAGAGACCTGCGTCGTCGTCGCTTCCAATACTTGAAGGTAGTTGGCAGCCGTTGCTGGCATGGTCATTACGCCAATATTCACCTTCTTTTGCTTCTGCGTGGTTAGAATGTCGGTGATTTGGGCGTAGTTGAGGTCTTTGTCTTGTAGTAGTACACTGATGAGCGGCTGATCCCATCGCGACGTGCCATTTGGTTCTTCGTAGCGGTAAGCGAGTTCCTCGAAGCTTTGGGGGGTGTTTGAGCGGTGAAGCGTGTCGTCAGTAGTCAGCCACTCACACCTGACTCGAATAGCCATCATCACGCTGCCGATTCAACTCGCGCGCCTGGTCGGTGGTAGCGATAGTCCAGAGCTGCGTGTAGCTCTCAATCACTGTTCTTATCGGTAGCACCCACCTACCGTCATATTCAAAGCGCCGACTTCGCGCGCTGTGCAGTACAGCTGGTAGCGGAAGCCTTTGATGTAATTGGGTGCGTCGCAGATGACGATAGTGTTCTTATCGAGATAGCGCTCTACGGCAGCAAAGATGGCTCCTCTAGCCGGTTTCTCGAGGCGGGTATCTACAAGCATCGTTGAGAGGATTACACAGAGCGAATGAATCCCCACACACCCCGATAAATCTCCCTGTCGTGATCGTAGTCGTGCTCGCTCACGATCCTCACACTGAGATTACGTCCCTTGAGGGTACCTTGACTGCTGGCGCTGATGTCTGCCAGCCGCGGCTGCAAATAGTCATACAGCTGCTGACTCCGCGTCGTCTTCCCGCTCGCTGGGAGTCCCGTCACGATCACGAGTGCCATGGTGGTTGAAAGCGAAGAGATGGAGTTACTTACTTCCGCTACGCCCATCATGTCGTTGTCGCTGCTGCTGGTGATCTGCGCCGTCGCTGTGCTGCTACTAGTACCCGCATCTCTCTTCAGACAGCGCATCAACGCCCAGCTCGCCGCCGTCGTCGTCCTGGGAGATATTGGGCGGAGTCCACGGTGCATGTACCACGCTATGAGCCTCGTAGAGAACGGCTACGAAGTGGTTCTAATAGGATATAGAGGTGTGTGGCGTAAGCACGCTTCATTCCGCTTCTTATCGCAGATTCACAGGATCTACCCCTATCGAGCAGCTCACGCGAAGTGACAGAGTACAGATACGCGTATTGGACATGCCACAGACTGCTCACCTTCCATTTCTTGCGGCTGCAGCGTGCAGAATCGCTGCTCAGGTTTACGGCTTGTGCAAGGTGTTTGTGACACACAAGCACATCCCTAAATGGACACTCTTCCAGACCCCGCCAGCTATACCAACGCTACTGGTCGCTCAGATTCTCAAAGCTATCACTGGCACCCGCCTCATTATCGACTGGCACAACACGGCGTTCTCCCTCCTCGCACTCCAGCTCGGCAAGATGCACCCACTGGTCAGGATGTCGAGAGTGTGAGTGATGCGTTTCATGCCAGGGAGGTGCTACAACTCACATCCACACCCAGGATCGAGAGATATGCGGGAAAATTTGCTGATGTGCATGTATTCGTCACTGACGCTATGCGGTTGCGTCTGAGCAGCGAGTGGGGATTAGTGTGGGTGTTCGTATTGACTGAAATATCTCTATTAACGCCCAAACAGCGGCAAGAAACTCACTCTGCACGACAGACCACCGAGTATGTTCAAGCGACTGAGCTTGGCTGAGAGGATGGATCTCCTCGCCACTCTCAATCTCATTGACGACCCCTCCTTTCACCCTTCTGCCGACGACACCGACATCTCCACTGCGCTGATAGTAAGCAGTACGTCATGGACACCCGACGAGGACTTCGACATGCTCCTGTCGGCGCTGGAGACGTACGAGAAGGCATTAGCGCGCGGCACAAAGCTCCCTAATATTCTGCTCGCCATCACGGGCAAGGGACCACTGAAGGAGCGCTTCGACGAGAAAGTGAGAGCGCTGGAGGAAGGTTGGAAGGGCGTCAGAGTTCGTACTGTCTGGCTCGAGGCTGAAGCATACCCGAAGCTCCTCGGCTCTGCACATCTCGGGCTATCATTTCACGCCAGCTCGTCTGGTCTAGACCTGCCAATGAAGGTCGTAGACATGTTCGGCGCGGGCTTGCCCGTGTGCGCACTCAACTTTGCGTGTCTCCATGAGCTCGTCGTCGACGGCGTCAACGGCGTCACTTTCGAGAGCGGCACCCAGCTGGGACAGCAGATGGTGGTGAGTAACAGTTGTAGAATCGAGGTCTTTCTCTCACACACATTCGCTCTTCTCAGGACCTCCTCGCACACCCTGACAAACTCAACAAGCTGCGTCACAACGTCGTACACTCCACCGACGCTGATTGGCAGACTAACTGGAACGACAAGCTCAATGTGCTGCTCGAGTGAGTGTGCAATGTAATGTATTATATCATAGAATGTATTAGAATAGAGAAAGCGTGCGTATGCTTTACTACGAATGCAAGAGAATGCCATTAAGTCCGAATGTGATGTTGAGTGTGTTGGTGTGCGCGAGCTGGAGGAGTGTGTCTGCGTCATCCTCTGCAAGCACCTCGAACGAGTCTAGCTGGGGACCGTCGATAAAGAGTGAACCGTCTTGCAAGAGGGCCACTGAGTGGTGCACGCCCGACCACACATTGACAGCATTCGCGGGTAGCTTGAGGAGGGAGGGCGTGGTGAATATCGCTGGCTTGCCGTCTACTGAACGCAGTCCTACGGCGTATATTCCTCCAGCTGGTGGAGCGTGTTAGTGTGTGTATTGTGTATATACACTTCGACAGCTCAAATCAGTCTAGAAAGTGAGTCGCGTACGCGACTAACGCAGGGATGAGATCATCGACGTTCTGCGTAATGCGCCAACGTGTCATCTGGCCTCTGCTGAGTCTCTGCATCCTTTCTGAAGCTGTCGAGAGGTGTGTAGTGTAGTGTGTGCACTCACAGTCATCCATAAACCACGAATGTGCACCTGCAATGCTCACTTTATCCACGTACGTGCACCCCGCTTGATCTAGATGGTGGGATAGAGACGTAGGTAGCAACCCGCGATCCTCCACCACGCACAACCCGCCGTACTCAGAATTCCCCCATCCTACAACGCAGCCGTCATTTGTGAGCGCAGCGCAGGTATCGCCATTAGCTGAGAGCTGTCGTACCCCGCCTCGCGATTTGAAATCGTAGGCAACTGCCTTGAATTCTTCACTCAGCGTCTGCATCTCATCCCGGCCGAGCTGGTTGTCGGTGTTCAAACCTGCGCTGAGCACACCCGTAGCCGTGCGTATGTAGACATTCGATAGACTGGTATGCGCGGATTTCACGTCGTGCTCGCCCAAATTTGGCACGGGAGTGGAAGCGGGAAGACGCTCAACAGACCGCGGATGCCCCAGCTGTCCGAATGCGTTGCGCCCACTGACCAAAACCTCGCCGTTGCTCACTGAGACGCTGAAATCGATCTGAGGGCGCAGTCGCCCATTTCGTACGACTTGGTTGGTGATGGATTTGAACATACGATAGCGTTGGCGAGGTGGGCGATGAGGGAGCGTTTTTTTGGTGCTGCACTGCTGCGTAAAGTATCGCTACTGTACTGCATGACTCACCCAGTGGTTTCCCCCGCTGACTCAAACTTGTCTTTGTCGGTCACTGAGCAGCAGAAAAAGCAGCAGAAATGTCAAAACCACGCACATACAAATACAACCAAGTCGATGTGTTCACCAGCACGCCCTACCACGGCAATCCGCTCGCAGTGGTGCAGCTACCCAGCGACGAGGACAACATCAGCACCTCTTCAATGCTACGATTCGCCAACTGGATGAATCTGAGCGAGACGACGTTCCTCTCTCCTTCTACCGTCGCCGACTACAAAGTGCGCATCTTCACTCCAGTCGAGGAGCTCCCGTTCGCTGGACATCCTACACTGGGCAGCGCGTACGTGTACTTGCAGTCCCTGGATGACAGCGCACGAGCAGCGACTATAGCTAGAGGTGGCACCATCACGCAAGAGTGCGGCATCGGCGTTGTGCACTTGAAGTGGGACGCCAGCAGCGACGTCTTGTCCTTCAAAGCGCCACCACTGACGAGATTCGAAGACGTGGATGAGTCCCTGGTGCACAGAGTATGCAGCGGTCTCGCTATCGATAGAAATGATGTCACCGCAGCGAAACATATCGTCAACGGCCCGCCTTGGTTTGCTTTGCGTCTGAAAAACTCAGATGCAGTCCTCAAGGCTAGGCTAGCTGATACTGCCCCTCTCAAGGATCTCTACATAGGCGTCTTTGGCGAGTATCATCACAGTCAGAACAACGCTCGCTATGAGGTTCGCGCTTTCGCACCGCTGGCGGGAGATGTAGGCGAAGATCCTGTCACTGGCTCGCTCAAGTGGGTAGACGGCTTCGTGTCGTGCTTTTCTGACGCTCTATACAGCGCTGGTATCGCTACTTGGCTCAAAGATGAAACACCGGCGCAGTACTCCAATTCGCAGGGCACTAAGCTGGGCAGACAGGGCATCGTAAGCGTCACGCAGACTGGCGACGATATCTGGATCGGTGGAAGCGTTACGAAGTGCATCGAGGGGACTGTGGTATTGTAATGGCCAGAGATGTGTAGCTGTATAGCCTTAGCATATGTAATAAGCCCATGACATTGTTCGTTATCTCCCTCTGCGTATCTCTTTTATATCTCTCTCCCCGACATCCACAATGTCACAAATTCAAAAGGAGATGGCGGCGAGACTAGCAAAGCTGCCGCCAGACTTACCGCTAGATGAGGATGAGGATGAGGAGGCTGCCGATGGCCTGGGAGCTCTAGGGTGGGTGATCGGACTTAGCTCAAATTGCACCGATAACCCAAGCACAGCCAGAGAAATGCATCAAGTACACGCAAGTCTACCGCCCAGTACACACCGCTAAGCGGGCAGGAGTACTTCAGCGAGGCTCTCGAAGTGGAGACGGATCCTGGCTGTTTCTTCCGGGTGTATTACACTCCACCAGCACAAAGCGGCACAGAAAACACTATTTTCGTCTTCCACCAGGGTGCTGGCTACACTGGTCTCTCTTTCGCGTGTCTCGCGCGGCAATTGACTCGGCTCAGCCGTGGCAAACTCGGAGTGCTATCATTCGACGCACGCGCGCATGGTGAGAAGGCGAGTAGCAGTGACCACCACTCTTACCACCCTCAGGCAAGACGCGCATCGAAGACGGCTCGGAGTATGACATGTCCCTTGATACCCTCACAAATGACCTCACTAGTATTCTCGACAAGATGTTCAGCGGGCAGAGCACAAAGACAAAGTTCATTCTCGCAGGACACAGCATGGGTGGCAGCGTGTGCGCGAACGCAGTAGCACCGGTGACGGAGCGCGTGCAGAACGCCAGCGTTATTGGACTCTGTGTGTTGGATGCCGTAGAGGGTACCGCGATGGATGCTCTCCCTGCTATGGCTGGCATCGTCAAGAACAACCCTGACTCATTTGCTACACTCAGCGACGCCATTGCCTGGCACGTCAATAACAAAGTCATACGCAACGCGGAGTCCGCTAGAGTCTCCGTCCCGTCGATGGTCTTAGAGAGAAATGGGAGGTGGGAGTGGCGGACAGACCTTCTCAGGAGTGAGCCATACTGGTCAGGTGGGTGGTCTAACATGATGGGATGTCTGACATCGTCTAACACACCGCCCAGACTGGTTCAACGGACTCTCAACCAAATTCATATCCGCCAAGGCTGCCAAACTTCTTGTCCTCGCCGGCGCCGACAAGCTCGATACCCCACTCATGATTGCCCAGATGCAGGGCAAGTTCCAGCTCAGCGTTGTGCAGAACGTCGGACACTGTCTGCAGGAGGTGAGAAGGGGTGCTCATGCTATTACCATGCTAACACGGCTGCCAGGATGATCCCGCGCGCGTCGCTGATATCTTGTACGCTTTCTACGACCGGTACTTCGGGCAGGCGGTGGATCTGTCCAAGATCAAAAAGGTCGGGGAGGTTTAGCGCGCATAACACGGAAATGTAACTCCAATGTATTGAGGTGTACGGATAGCATCAGCGTGCTGCACCAGTCATGTATTACCATTACCATTACCATCGCTTTGATTGCATCACGATACGCGCAAGAAAGAGCCTCCACACGTATCCTCTCACTAATCATCTCGCACACGCCTCCGAATTACGAATAAAAAATGCGTCCGAGTCGAGTACCCCAGAATCCAGCGCCCTGATCTCACTAAGGAAGGTCTTCCTCCAACGACCAACAACGACACCGACGAGTCCTAAAAAGGAATGGCAGACGCACTCGAGGAAGCAGTGCTCACAGGACGCCTCTTCGCCAATGGCCTGTCAATCAACGAGCGGGCGAACGGAGACGAGGAGGAGGATTACAGAGACGATAAGAGCGATGGTGGTGGGAGTGATGAGGGCGGGCAGGTTAAGGGTGAGGATGGCTACGACTCCCACGGCTCGGAGAATGCCCACCGCACCGGCGTCAAAGGAGTCAGAGACGACGCACGCGCGCACGAGAAGAAGACGCGCGCAGAGGCACACCAAAGCGAGAAGGCGCGATCAGACTACATACGCAGCAAAGCGCTAGTGATGAGCGGGGACGGCGACGACGACGAGAAGCAGCGCACGCTGGAGACGGAGAATGACGACGAGGAGCGGCGCGCAAGAGAGTCATACCGTCGCACGCGCATTAGACAGCTCAAAATGGCAAGCAACGGCGGTCTCCGCCTCTTTGGCCATCTGCGCAAAGTCGACGCTAACACGTACATCACCGCCATCGACGACGAGGAGGAGGATGTGTTCGTGGTGATTCTGATTAAGGATAATGTGGGTGGTGCTTGCGTCGCGAATGTTCTCCCGCTAATGTGCAACGTAGTCAATAGACGCTTGCGTCGACCTCGAGTACGAGTTCGCTGCCCTGGCTCAGGTGTATACGGGCACCAAGTTCCTTTCGGGAGAGGCTACTACACTCGAGTTTGGACTCGACGACGACGGCGTGCCAGATCCTGATATCCTCCCTACCGTGCTCGTGTACAGAGCGGGCAATCTGCATTGCTCACTCATACGTCCTGACCCGACGCGTCCTATCGAACACACACTCGCTGAGGAGGGCGTACTCCAGCTGGTCGAGAGAGCCGTAGACGAGAATGGCGATCTTTTGGATGAGTAGAGGTGGTGCTATGCCATCACGTGCGATCGAACCGTCAAGACAACACACGCACCCTCACAATCTCACTTCCGCTCTCAAAGCAATCCCCCTGCATACCAACCCCGCGATACCCACAGTCTCAATTTCCTCTCATAGACACCCCATCTTGTTAGCCTCACCGGCATATTTACTACCCATCATAGATACTCCTGTTAAGCATCGATGCAAGGTGGTGTGCGAGTGTGCTCTGCAGGTAGTGCATCTTGATCGACAAGTTTGCTGTGCGCTGTCGTCGCGTGTAATTTGTGAAAATGGTGTGTTGGCGTGAGAATGCGAGGCTTATCGGACAGCTTTGCAAACTCGGATTGGGGTCAGTGGTAGTGCATTAAACTTGACGCGCTTGCCTTATTCCTATTGCGTCCAATCGAGTTGATCGTACATGTCAGACTTTAGTATTACGACGCTACAAGTAGCAAAAATGCATGCAAAAAAATCATAGCATTAATGACAGGCTTCTGACACATTAATGAGGACACCAAAGGCCAAAAATCGATGCAAAATTGTGCGTTTTGATGAGCGACACACACAATCAACGACTAACTTCGGAGCATGGCAGGATGGCCGAGTGGTCTAAGGCGCACGGTTAAGGTTCTTATGAATCTCCGTGTCTTTCGGGGCGAGGGTTCGAATCCCTCTCCTGTCAAATCTTTTTGAAGTTTTGCATCTCTGTAACCCTAGCTGGAAATCTTACGTTTTGAGGGCCTCACGAGCTCGAATTGATATTTGAGTAAAACGCAAAAGCAGCAATGTGCAAAATAACAGCATGGTGTTAGATGAAGGTGCTCAATGCGCTCGCATAGCCCTCAGAAAGACGTAACTGGTTTGGTAGTCGATGTTGACAACTCTTGGAGTTTTTTTGCTCAATTGAAGAAATTGCGATACAAACGGCCTAGTGCTAGAAACTTGCGTCACCCTCCAGTCTATTCCATGCAGACATATGCGTGTAGATCTTTCTGTGCGTGACATCGAGACAGGACTGAAGGCCCAATTCTCGTCAAGAGCTGGTGTAGCTAATAGAATGCATTCATTCGCAGATCTTGCAGGATATCGAGGCCAAAATCAGCCTCTTTAGTCCTCCTCTGCGACCTTTCTGGGCATCACTTATAGCCAAAGTGTCCCTCGATTGCGATGTCGTTCTCATTGACCAATGCAGAGACACTTGCTGTTCGTATCTATGACAGCGACGCAAGTACTGCCAACCGGACGTTATCGTAGAACCCTTTGAGCGTGGTTGTATAGCACTTGTCCTGGGCACTGCTGCTTTGAAAGCAGAGAAGCGAGGCTAAGTGTGAGGTGTACCAATATCATAGAATTAGTGCACATCTTCTTCGCCCATCAGCCATCTCGCCTCGCTCATCCCCTACTGCTCCTCCTTATCAATAGCAACGAGATGAGGGCCGGAATGCGAGATGGCGAGAGATGGATGAAATATTCACATCCGCGTCCCTTCAAATACCCCAACACCACCCTCATACCGTCGAATAAAATTGAATTTTTTGAACATGCTCATGATAATCAAATCTGAGAGAGCAGCTTCTTCCTTCGTCAGCTACGTTAGGGATTTGAAATGGTACATAAAACGAGCAAATACGCTAGAACCCTCTAATGTCTCCCATAGAGCGCCAACAAGACGTTCCGTCTCAAGAGAACTCTTGGTGGGTCCAACACAGAGATATAGACAGCCTCGCTCACACTACGCAGCCAAGAAGCAAAGACAAAACAGACCAATCCCACAATGGTTCCGTCTCAAGTCTGACACCAACATCCAATACAACGCCGTGAGTGCGCTGCTGCCGCCTTAGCCTCATCTCACGCCCACTAGAAACGTCGTCACTGGCGCCGTACTAAGCTCCACATCTAGACTGGTACCGTATTGATGTTGATAAGCAATTTACCAAATTATTGTATAGGAATTTATTCTCATTTTTAATTTGGTAATAGCATAATCGCAGAATTTGTTCATTTGGCGCGGCAATAGAGCAGGCGAGCGAGCGGGATTTAGGAATTATTATTTATTTTATTATTTAAATTACTCTAATCTCCACGCCTCCATCTTCATCTCCATCTCGCTATGCACTCTCCCGCGCCACCGATGGGTCCAACGACGCCGGGCGGCTCGTACACCATCGACACGCTCGTCACCGGGTGCCAGATCTGGGTCAGAGTGCCCATCTCCGACACTGACTCGGAGGACCGCAAAGCTGATATTCTCAGTATCCGCACTATCAACCCAGACAACGACTACATGCAGGTAGACGTCGACGAGCCCACCAAGGACTTCTACTTGCACTTTGTCAACTTCAATAAGCGTTTGGACACGTGGCTGAACGCTAAACACGTCCTTCTCGACCGCGAAGTCACCTGGCCCAAGCCTCAGAAGGACACACAGAGCACTCCATCCACACCCAAGGCCACCTCCACACCCAAGAACGCCAACAACGCCAGCTTGCTCAGAAAGGCGGCCACCAAAGCCGGCAAACTCGCCAATGGTCAGAAAAAGCGCAAATTGGATGCACCAATGGGTACACCGGGTGCAGCTCCGGCAACTCCGATCACACCAGCACCACCTTCCACACAAGCTAAGGATGCTGGTGGGATGAGCAGCGACGAAGACGCAGACGGGGAGGCAGACACGGAACCAGATGTAGGAACACCCCTTGCAAAACCCAACCAGCAGCCTTCATCGACATTCAGCAAGGAGGAGGAGATAGAGAAGCTGCGCACGAGCGGATCCATGACCCAGAACCCCCACGAGGTCGCTCGAGTGAAGAACCTCAACAAGGTCAGTATAGGTGCTCACGAAGTCGAAGCGTGGTACTTCTCGCCGTACCCTCTCGAGTATGCACACATACCCACGCTCTTCATCTGCGAGTTCTGCCTGGGCTACTACGCCTCCCCGAAGCAGCTCGAGAGACATAGACACAAGTGCACACTCGTACACCCACCAGGCAACGAGATCTACCGCCATGAGAACATTTCCTTCTTCGAAATAGACGGCCGCAAGCAGAAAAGCTGGTGCAGACATTTATGCCTCCTCAGCAAGCTCTTCCTCGATCACAAAACTCTGTACTACGACGTCGACCCATTCCTCTACTACATCATGACGCAGAAGGATGAGACGGGTTTCCATCTCGTCGGGTACTTCAGTAAAGAGAAGGAGTCAGCTGAAGCGTACAACGTCGCTTGTATTCTCACTCTCCCTCAATTTCAGCGAATGGGTTATGGTAAACTTCTCATCGAATTCAGCTACGAATTGACCAAAAGAGAGGGCAAGCTCGGCAGTCCTGAGAAACCACTCAGTGACTTGGGTTTGCTAGGCTACAGAGCGTACTGGGGAGAGACCATACTCGGTCTGCTCATGTCGATGGGCGATGAGGATATCAGCATTGACGAGATTGCGCAAAAGACAGCCATCAATCATGCTGATGTTATGTACACATTGCAATCCTTGTCCCTCATCAAGAACTTCAAGGGTCAGCACATCCTCGCACTCAACGATAGCATCATTGAGAACTACGAGCGTGCTGCTAAGAAGCAACGAAGGCGCATAGACCCTTCTAAGCTGGTGTGGAAGCCGCCTGTCTTTACCAGAGAGCAGCTGAGGTGGGTTGGTCGCTGCGTTATAGAACTTACTCTGACACGCTTCTAGATTTGGTTGGTAGTGCTACTAGCCTGACACGTCCCACTCTGTTCACATACTGTGCACCTTGCACTCTGCTGTATCATACTGTAATTCTATCAATGCATTAATATGTACTTGTACAAGTGTGTGTGAGTGAATGTGAAGAGGGTGCTGATGAGTCTTGCTATGTATATCCTCTCACAGCAGACCCAGCTTCTCCTTCAACATGGCCTCCAGCCTACTTCCATCCGCCTTCCCACTGGCAAGTTTCATAGCGTGACCGATGAGTTTCCTCACGACCTTGGTATTCCCTTGCTGAGCCTTGTTCGACTCATCCTGCAGCTGATCGACAGTCTGCTGCACGACATCCTGCAGTGCGTCCTGGCTCAGCATCCTGAGGTCCAACTGGTCGAGTGTGGCCGTGGCAGAAGCGTCAGAGTCGAGCATTGCGCCGAGCACCTTCTTAGCAGCGGTCGACGTGACCTGGTTGGTCTGTATCAGGGACAGCAGCTCATGCATGCGATCAACAGTGACGACATGCCGGCTGAATGCCACATCGCGCTGCGATAACTGCCCGAGCAGCTCGTGTATCACCCAGTTCACAGCTAGCTGCGGGGACTGCGACAGACGCGCAAGCTCCTCAAAATACTGCACAATGTCGCTGTCGCTATTGCTGTTGCTGTTGCCGCCAACGCTACTCAGATCCTCGTTCACCATGAGCAGGACATTCACGTCGCGGGCGTTGAGACCGTACTCCTGCATCAGTCTGTCGCGGACTGCGTCTGGAAGTGTCTCGAGCTTGTTGCGCACTTCTTGAACTTGATGCTGTAGTAGTTGAGCGTGACAATACTCAAAAGGTTGCCACACTCACCTCAGTCACACCCACACTCCGCAGGTTGGGATCAGGCATGTAGCGATAATCGACGGCATCCTCCTTGCTCCGCATTTTGTATGTCTGTGACCGCTGCACATCCCAGCCGAGGGTGTCCTGGTGGATGACATGCGCCTGGCCGTCTCTGATAGCCTTGGCGTGTCGCTCGTACTCGTAGTTGATAGCAGCAGTCATGCTCTTGAGTGAGTTTAGATTTTTGATCTCGACGCGCGGAGTGCGAGTGACAGTGTTGGTCACATTGTCTGTTGTACCTTCCACATTGACATTGACGTCTGCGCGCAAGTTTCCCTTATTGATAACGTCAGTCAGCGTGCACCTTCGTTGCATGCACCCCACTCACCTCCTCCATATTGCCGTTGCAGACGTCGATAGCGCGCAGGATCGATCGCAGCTTCTTGACAAACGCCACCGCTTCAGATGGAGTCTGCATGTCTGGACGCGTCACAATCTCGATCAACGCGACGCCGCAGCGGTTTAAGTCGACGAGAGGCGTTGCGGTGTCGCTGTGGAAATACGCTTTGCCTGTGTCTTGTTCAAGCTGTATGCGCTGCACGTTCACGCTGAAATCGCGCGTAATTGTGTCGTCAATATTGGCCCTGAAGGGGACAGCACCGGAGTGGGCGAGGGGGTCTAATTGGGGCGATAAGTTTATGCCAAGCTTGGATGAAACCCGTCACCCACTGTACTGCTGCGTTATCTGGTAGCCCTGCGGCAGATCATAGTAGAAGTAGTGCTTGCGGTCGAAGGAGGAAGACGGGTTGACGGTGCAGTTGAGCGCTACTGCCGCCTTTATCGCCTTCCAGTAAGGTTCTTTGTTGAGTATCTAACGAATACTGAGCACTTGTCGTCTCTCTCGCGCTGCCAAACCCACGGGTAACGTTCCCGGCACGGATGCGTCGAAAGCTGAGACGAAAGAGTTGGGTTTTGAGAAGTCGTTGGAAACTTTCGATTCTTGGGCGTGTTATGAGTACTCCATGTGGGTAATCAGTGCACACCCACTCGAAAACAGCTTGATGGATGCGTTGAGCTGTGCGTGTATCTCCAGGCCGATGATGAGTCTGTACTGACTGAGCCAGCTGGCAGCATTACTATCTCCCTTGCTATTCTTTATTTTCTTGGGCACATTTTGCAGTATCCGCGTCGAGTGCATCGAGTGCCGTTGGTGGTGGACGGTCAACAAGATGGCATCACAGATATTGCCTTTGGGTGGGTGGCTTTGAGGCTACAGTGCACACGCCTTACACCCTCGCAGAGCTCATCGATAAGTGCATCGGGAGCAGGATCTGGGTCATCATGAAGAACGAGCGCGAATTCGTCGGTACTTTGCAAGGATTTGATGATTTCGTTAGTGAGTGGTGTGTACGCTATGCACGTATTCAGCTCACAGACACTCCAAGATATGGTTATCGAGGATGTGACAGAGTAGTAAGTACAGCATACAGCCCACTCAACCATTCTCATTTCTCCTAGCGATATTGCTCCAGACGGCACGCAGAAGAAGACCAAATTGAGCCAGACGCTTCTCAACGGCAACAACGTGTGTATGGTGCGTTGATAACACTGCGAGCCATCTTGCAACTCACTCACACGCGCTGCAGCTCTTGCCGGGCGGAGAAGGACCAGAAAGTGTACAGTAAATTACAAATACAAGCTGCTATTGACGATTGCTATGATGGTCGTGATTGGTTATACTCGAGTGAGCGCTGGAAGTACCAGTGCCAGTGCCATGCTCCTTCTACTCGCTGTCCGACGACAATTCAATCGGTTCGTTGTTGTTGAATACTTTGACGCGCGGCGGGAGTGTCTGCGTGTAGTCCTCCTCTTCCTCTTCTTCTTCTTCTTCTTCTTCCTCCTCCTCTTCCTCACTTGCACTCTCCACTCTGTCGCTCCCACCATCCACTTGGCCAACGACCTCCTCGCCGTACGCGTGTGCTTGTTGCGGGTTGAGGTACGTGTTGGGTTCAGCTGAGCCAGCACCGCTAGCACCGTTATCACCCTCTTCCAGCTCCTCCTCCTCGTCTTCCTCCCTGAAATCCGGATTGTCGAGCTCATCCTCCTCGCCGTACTCCTCCTCATCACCAGCATCGCTCGCGTCATCGTATCCTTTATCGAATTCTTGCTTAGCGAGAACATTATCGTCTCTATCATCTGGCGGATCCTCTCCAGCCCAGTAATCGTCGTTGGCTTTATAGTCGTCATTGTCGTCAAAGTCGTTAGGCTGCGTGTTGGTGTCGTAGATCAAAGCGTCATCCTGATCGTCGAGTTTGGTGGAATGGAGATGTAAATGATCATCGTGTTTGATTCCTTGCGAGTCGAAAACATCACTGGCTGAGTCACTTACGTCCTCGCCGTCATGTTGCTGCTTCTGCTGCTTCTTGGATGGCTCAGCCTGATCCTCCGCGTCGTCGATCTCGTCCTCGTCGCTTCTCCTCCTCTTGAGCGTGTTGTTTATCTTGTTAATAATGCTACCACTCCAGCTACTGATATCAAAATTATTGAATGGATTTCGCAGCTCGTTGAGTTTCATTTTGAGATTGAGATTGCGATGGAGATGATGGCTGTAAGATGCGAAGGAGAGATGAAAGGAATCAAGCGATGACAGCTCCTGTATTTACATCCTGTCATTGATTATTTCCACGCACATATCTTTCACCGCTTCTCCCATCTCCCATCTCCCACAATGAAAGTTTCGAGTCGGCTGCAGCTCAACAAGCACGAGAAGTTGATCAAAAAGTCGATTCTAGCAAAGACGCGCAAGAGCGCACCACGCGAATACACGCCTGAGCAACTCGAGCATATACGTATGACACGCAGCATCAAAGCAGAGCGAGACGAGCGGTTGGACATATCGCAAAGTCTAGCGCCGCCCAAGCACTATCTTGGTGGATTCACAGTACCGAAATCCCTGCGCTCTTATAATCACCAGCCGGGCGGTAGCTACGAGTTCAAAGCGCCGTATGAACCTCCTCGTGAAGACGGCTACACGCCACACGAGGTTGTGCTGTTCCGTACACGCTGGAATCTTGACAAAGGCCCTGGCATCCCAGTCGCACCAGATCACCTCGTGGGCACTTACCCAGCTTCGCGCACCGCGGCGAGCATACTCGACCTCCATCGCAGCCTGGGCGTGCAAGAGGGCGACGCCAGAGACAGGAAGTTTTGGAAGTTGTGGCAGAATACTTACGCTGACAAGGTGGCGCGGGAGACTGAAGGCGACGTGCGGAACGAGGAAGAAGACTTCTACGTCGGGTTCAGGACACTGCCGCAGGAGGATCCCGCGCTGAGAGTAAGCGGTAGTCTGTACCTGGAAGAGGAAATGGCTGTGAGTGTTGCTGATTTGGTTTCAACGCTCACTGACTCAATACAGGACAAAAATCATTCTGATACACCCGTGCATCCTCCACATGCCATACCTAGCGCGCCTTACTTTGCTCCTCTGAGCATCACCCCAACTAGCACCAAAGAAATACCTCGCCCTCCTCCTCCCACCACCATCATTTATCCACTCCTCCGTATAGTTCTCCCAACTCGCCCTCTCGCGCGCGTCTTCGCTCGTCTCAGCAGAGCACTCGTCACCGGCATGCCCTACGTAGGCGTCATACCCCTCGCTGATCGCAAAGACGGCAAGAGCGTCTTCCGCAGGATCACTCGCTTACGTTTGTCGCGCATGCGCGCTCTCCTCAGAGACACAGCACACAGACTCGAAGGCCTGCACGGCGGGTTCCCAGGTCTCAGGGTGACGCACACAGACAGAGGCAAGGGGTACAAGGGTGAGAGATTGAGTGAAGGTTTTCCAGAGGAGTTCAAGCAGATAAAGGTGCTGATGCGTCCTGGTCTATTGCCAATGGCGGAGATAGATGAATGGCGCACATTACCCAATGTTACGATACGGTGGATGGATGATCTAGGCAGGGAGTTGACCGACGATTTGAAAGAGGTGGTGGAGAGCGTCAGTATGGAGGATATCGAGCAGTCACAGTCATTCATGAACGAGGAAGACGATGACAGTGAGCATGAGAAGGACTAGTCGCGGACGGGAATGAAATTTTTCTATATCTCAAACACAATTGCATTGCATAGACATACGCAGCATCATCAAGCCCCACAAAGCACCACTCATTAGATTAATGTTAATGTAGACACCACGAATAATTAAATGATAAATTATCACCTTCCTAACAAGGCAACGCGCATTCCATTCTCGGTAAGTAAGAATGGTGCTAAATGCGTCATATGACTCAAAACTTAATTTGAACGTCTTATTCATGCCAAAGAGGGAATTTATTTAGTATTAGTTCTCTCTTTACCACCTTCTACACCAAAGTACATCCACCGAAATGATTGGAAAATTGACCACAGTCAGCGCAATTCTCGCAGCAGCAGCTACGACTGTCAATGCGCACGCCTTCCTTGAGACTGTCACAGTCGGTGGTAGCTCTTTCTCCAAGACGGACGACAACACTCCAATTTGGGCATGGTCGCCAAACAATGGACCAGCCGCAACGGTCGAAGACATTGACAATCCTAACATTGCTTGTCACGCGAACGCGGTGCCAGCAACGAATGCGCCATCAGTGAATGCAGGCGGTAGTGTTGGATTCGGTTGGGGACAAGGTCTTCACAAATGGGGTCCATTCCTCACCTACGCTGCCAAGTGCGATCTCGGCTGTGATCCAAACTCAGCGGAGTTCTACAAAATCGGTGAAATCAACATCGACGAGAGCGGTACTTGGCCAGTACCTAAGTATGTGGATGCTGGACAGGACGTGCCAGTCACTCTGCCATCTAGCATGGAGGTGAGTGAAGTTTTTCCATAGGAGACAACGACTCACACAACATAACACAGCCTGGAACTTACCTTCTCAGAACGGAGAACATCAACCTCGGTGCCATCCCTGCGGAGATTTACGCAGGCTGTGTCTCCGTCACCGTCACAGGCGGTGGCTCAGGTTTGCAGGGTGAGACGGTCACCTTCCCTGGCGCGTACACTGGCGAGGAGCCTGGCCTCACTAAGCAGCCTTACGACGTCAAGGGTCCTTCAGACTACAACGATCTCCCTGGTCCAGCAGTCGCGCAATAAGCTGACGCGCGGTAATATCACTCCTGAGTCAGATTCTCTCAGATTAGAGTCCTAATTGGCTCGCAACCCTTTCTATATTCACTCCTCCGTACGGATACTGTATCGTATATTTGTACACGCAATCTATTGTGTTTATATCACGAGTTGGCTGAATGTGTGTGCATTCAATAAATAAAGCAAGCTATGCATAAATCGAACAATCGTGTTGATCATCATCGTCGTCAGATACTGTCAAGTATCTCATCCTCCCTCCACACACTATCACGCCGCTTGGGGAAGCACGCGAGGAGGTCCCGTATGCGCTGTTTGTTAGCTTGCTGGTGCGTTCGAGCGTCTTTGTCGAGATGCTTGAATATCATAATGAAGCGGGCAATGGCATCGCGTAAGTCCATCAGCACGGTATCTATTTCATCCACGTCGCCGTCCACGCCTCCTCCCACCACACTATCCACTTCCTTGCTAGTGATCTCGCCATCTTCGGTGATATGCACGTCGAGCGTCTTCTCGTCTGATTCTTTGTCCCCGTGCAATTGGTTCTGGAGAGCCGCGTCGGGATCTGTCGCCTGAAGACGCTCATCTACACTGCTAGCGGGCGTGGGTGACGGCACCGCGCCATTCTCTCCTTTCAGACGCTTGGCGGCAGCGTTGGGCGTGCTGCTGCTGTTGCTGTGATCGTTTCCATTGACTGCATCCCCGTCATGCTCGTCTGTCCTGCTCCTCTTGTTTCCGAGCTGCGACTGTGCACTGCGCTCTCTCTCCAGCTTCTCCTTCTTCGTCTTCACGTTGTACCCGAACGCAGTGAGCCACTCTATGTCCTGCCACTGCATGCCTTTGTACGCATCGCTGAGGAACGTAGCATCAGCGACAGCGGAGGGGAGGACGAGAGCGAGCATAGCGACGACGGTGGGGGAGTACGACAGTGCGACGGTGGACCGCATGCTATCGTTGAGCACGGCGTGCATCATGACAGCGTCGAACTTGGGTAGTCTGAGAAACTTAGCGGCGTCGAGGAGAATAGGAAGGGGCTGCTTTAGCGCTAGATCGAAAGTGAGTGAACGGAGTAGCACTATCTCCATTCTTAGCATAGATTCTTGTAAGGCAATAACTTCTGGCTCGTCCTTGATATGCATAGGCTCTTTATCACGCGGTGCCTTTCCTTGCAACTTAGCTGCATCCGAACGTTTCTTGAACACCGCCAATGCCGCTATCTGAGTGACGTGTTTCATAGAATCTTGCGCTTTGCAAGCGAGGAAGAGACACGCCAGACCTACTTGCTCGCAATCGTAATCTGAGAGAGCGTTGCGCATGTAGAAACGATGCATGTATACGCACGCGTTGTACAGACTATCAGTGCGACTGTAGAGTAACGTGTATGAGAAAAGTGTGCTTTGTGGTAGAGGACAGCTGATTGCTCGCTCACTCACACTCGCGCTGTTACACCTATACGTAAAAGCCAATTCACACCGCGTATACGCTCACCCAGCTCATCTGCTACGCCTGCTGAAGTGCTCGGTGTGTGCACCATCTCGTCGTCGTTGAATATCCACTGATCTGGCATTTGCGTTGTGCTAAGTGAATTATTTTGTATTTCTAAATTGATTGCCGCTATTTCGTATACTCCACCCGCTGCTGTTGGAAGTTCACGTTCAAGAGATAGAACGGAGATAATGGCTCGACAGACGCAGAGCACGCTGGGATTCGCGCGTAGTGCGCACACGATAGCATGGAAGCAGAATACATTCGATGCACCATTCCGTACTGTCCTCTTTGGCGTCTACGGCGAGTTCGTTCCACGTAACAAGATAGCGGCATTTGACTTGGATGGCACGCTTATTAGACCACGGAGCGGACGCAAATGGCCAAAAGATGCCAGCGATTGGACGCTGCTGCATAAGGATACTAAACAGCGGCTCAGTGGGCTGATTGATGGTGGATACGCTGTCGTTATCATCAGCAACCAGAACTACGCGAGCCAGCCAAAGAAATTGGAGGATTGGAAGCTGAAGCTGCAGCGGATTGGAGATAGAGTGGGTGTGAGCATACAGAAGCGAATCATACCATCTAACGTCATGTCACTCGCAGCTGCAAGATATACCATTCATCTGTATCGCTGCTACGACGAGGGATACCAACAGGAAGCCAGATGTGGGTATGTGGGAGTGCTTGGGCGCGTACTTTGAGGGCTTGGAACACGACAAGCCAGACGCGTCGCAAAGCTTCTTCGTTGGTGACGCAGCGGGAAGAGCACAAGATCATTCGAGCGACGATAAGAACTTTGCAGCCAATGCTGAGCTACAATTCTACACGCCAGAAGAATACTTCAAAGTATAAGAGTTTAAGAATATAATGACTTATTTATTAAAGGCAATACAATAATGCAGTTGATTGTACAAATACAAGCTAAGGTGTGGGGATACAGTGGTAATAGCAGCTTAGAGGTCCTGCGAGTCGATACCTTCACCCTTCTTGGTCTTTGATGGAAGAAGTTCCGTGTGGATGTTTGGAATGACACCACCCTGGGAAATGGTGACGTGGCCAAGGAGCTTGTTGAGCTCGTCGTCGTTTCTGATGGCGAGTTGCAAGTGACGAGGGATGATACGAGACTTCTTGTTGTCACGGGCGGCGTTACCAGCCAATTCCAAGATCTCAGCAGCAAGGTATTCCAACACAGCTGCGAGGTAGACTGGAGCACCAGCACCAATACGTTGAGCGTAGTTGCCGTTCTTCAAGTGTCTGTGGATACGACCGACTGGGAATTGGAGACCGGCCTTGGAAGAACGAGAGCGACCTGCGTCGATGGCGCCTGCCTTTCCACCTGACTTTCCACCTGATTTACC